>JAHZMT010002619.1:0-18834 GCA_027743785.1 Sinhomidia bicolor
ATGCGTTGGCCGAGAATTGAACTCGGATCTAGTGCTTGGAAGGCACCAATGCTAACCATTACACCACCAACGCATTCTTGTGGTACAAAACTTTCAAAAAATATTTAAGTAAAGTTAGCAAAATTTAAACAACGTTTTAGACCAAGTTAGAGCCTTGCTAAACAATCAACAACCTAAATCTTTTTGTAGCTGTTACATTGCTACCGTACGTTCATAATTGGTTAATTCCTTTTAATCAAATATTACCATCAAATAATGTATAATGTTATAATTATAATGTTTGCGTACTTGGTAATAAGCTATATAGCATTTGCAATAAATTTACATGACAAAAAACGTTACTTTTCTGTATAATGGAAGTTGTGCGTTGTGCATGTAAAGCGGTACTCCGATGCTACTCATTTTACTTTTTCTTGAATCTCGGTTTCATTCAACTGGTTAAACTAATTAAAATAAGCGTTCCCATTACTTTACATATTACTTTTGACATTTTTGAATTTAAACTAACAATTAAAAACTTTTTAGTCATCTAAACTTGGTGGTCGTCTACGCTTGCCATCGTCGTAGGTTTGTCTCAGTCAGAGCCAATTTCATTATTCCAAAGATTTAAAGTCGTAAACCCATGAAAAATGTAAAAATTTTGATGATACAAAATGAAAAAAGCAAACTGTCTCTTATTGCATTAAACTTTAAGTAGTTTCTAGGTTTACTCTAGAAATTTACCTTTTTAAGATTTTGACCCGAGCAGTGTTCGTAGTTCGTAGGTTCTTCAATTCACTCATATTATGTACTACAATTTTTTTTGAAAAGTAATGAAGAATTAAACCTGCAGAATTACTACATAAAACTACCATATACTCTACTGCTACAATAAACTCTCCACGGCTCTAGCCCACTCCAGACTTTTCTGGATCCTCAGCAGGATCAAGATATAAAGTATAAAAAATGCATACACAATACACATATTATTACTAGAGTTACCACCACCACTACTGCAGCAAACCAAGTAAGTAGCTATCCCTTTTTTCTTGGAAAAGCCATAATACACGATACAAAGCGTATTTATTTATAGTTCTGTATAAAAAAACCATTCCAATCAACATAATATCCTCATGTAGTGCATGCATACACTACACTACATTACATTTTTCATTAAGCAGCCTTTGAGGTAAATTAACCTTAATAAAGGCAAATAATTGAATTCCTTTTTGCTACCATTCATTCATTCATTCATTCTCCATCGTGTGGAATATTCCTCTACTTTTTTAATGCTTTAACCACACCACCACCACGCACAACCACCATACCTGGCCAGACACCTTATCATATCAAACACGGTTCAAATTGGCATGCATCATCATCTCATCCTTCATATCAATATAGCATACACATACAAGGCAAACGAACGGAACGGACTGCGAACTGCGGCTTGCAAGTACAACAGCAGAAGTGCAAGTTCGCTAACTGACTAACCACCACCACCACCACCACTAGTATTACTGCCTCTTTTGATGAGAAAGCAAAGCTTCTTATGGAAATATCTAGATTGTTCTCTTCACATGGTCTAGCATTGGACAGTAGTAGTGAGTGCATACATAGTGTTCCGCATAACATCTGTCTCTCACACTGACGTAACTTTGCCGTGACTCGCTCTCATCTCCGCTGCTCCACACACACACACCATCACACACATATGACGACGACAACCACGGAGTACAACTTACATTCCGCACCAAATGCATCACTTTGCTGCTGCCACAGACTGGAGCATTTTAATGACTGGTATGCATGCATGACACCAACCACCACCACCACCAAAGTCACAATTCAGATTATTGATATAGATGAACACACACACACAATGCATATTATATGCATTCATAATATATACCTATATATAACATTACAGCAGCAGCACGTAGGGGTGTTCGACGTACAAAGTAGATTAAAATCATTCAAGTCGTCGTGGTATAAGTCATCATCACACAGCTTAGCTTACTACTAGATACATGCTTGTAAGTTGCGTGGTAAAAAAGCGAGAAAATTCCTTATTGGCTCACTTCGTCATGTTGAGCAGCACTAACCACCCGGTTTCTTCATAGTACCATTGAGCTTTTCAGTTCACGCAGCGAAAGAAAAATCGTACAGATCAGTTTGCGATTTTTGTGAAATAACTTTTTCAAGTAGTTTCTCGTAAAGACTGTCGTCGTTTTCCAACAGTTGAAAAAAAATCTTGCTGCTTTTTTTTCGCTGAGTGCCGCTCGTTGCTGCTGAAAAACACTCACGTCTCTCTGTAGATATTTTTTTGGTACCACATTTTATTGCAAAACGAAGAGAAGGAGGAGGACGACGATTTTTATATAGATAATCAGTTTTTGCGTGTGCGTTTATTGTGTGCTTCTTCGTCGTCATCGTTCGGCGTTCATTCATTCATTCCACTAAAAACTTACAACTACTCAGCATTTTTTTTGATATAACAAGACAAAGAAATAATAATTATAATAAAGTAATTTAACAAATAAAAGGTTTTTTGGACCGGAGGAGGCGTTAAATTGATAAACATTTTTTCATAATAGTGATCGTTTTTTATTCTAGTGTTAGACTTTGCTAATTGTAAGGGTTGATAATTTTGCAAGGTAATTGGGATATGAAAATGGTTTACATAACTTATTATAAGGCGACCGGTTTGATTTTTCGTGGAATGGGGTAATGGTCTGGATGTTGGGAGTGAGGTTGTGTATGGTTCTTTGGGAAGAAGTAGTACTGTCAACAGTTGCAAGTGTTGACGTCATGATAAACAGGAATGATATTGAATTGGATGTGCGTTGTAAAAAAAAGTAATAAGTTGTTGTATTTGTTTTTTGCATTTGCAGATAACATTTATCTACTGTCTTAAGAGTCAAAATGTCGGTGATTGGAATTGATTTTGGAAATGAGTCGTGCTTCGTGGCTGTGGCTAGAGCTGGAGGAATTGAAACAGTTGATAATGACTACAGTTTGCGTGCTACACCGTAAGTCCAAATGCAACAAGAATTAAATTTGGGGATGTTACGAATACTAGGAAATATAACTGGGTTTGTGATGTTAAATTTGATTATATTATTGTGATTTGTTGTAGGTCATGTGTTGCCTTTGGCGAGAAACTAAGGATTCTTGGAGTAGCTGCAAAAAACCAGGCTGTTACTAATCACAAAAACACCATATTTGGATTTAAGCGCTATTTAGGACGACAGTTTGATGACCCTAAAGTCCAAGAGGATATCAATAGAGTTTCCTTCAAACTTGTGCGAATGGACAATGGAGGAGCTGGCATTAAAGCGATGTATCTTGGAGAGGAGAAAATTTACAGTCCTGAGCAAGTTACTGCAATGCTGTTTACGAAGTTGAAGGAGACTGCAGAAAACGCGATTCAAGCAAAAGTTCATGATTGTGTGATATCAGTGAGTGCTTGATAATTGTTTTTATCTCTTTCTAATTCGTTATGCACAGTTCATAGTACATTTAGTGGGATGTAGTAAAAACACAAAATTATTGCATAGATAGTTTTGATAGAATTAATTGCTCAATAGTAACCTGTTTGTTGATCTGTGTAAGTTACAATATTTAATTTTTCGTTGCAAAGGTCCCTTCTTATTTTACGGATGCTGAGCGACGGGCGTTGTTGGATGCAGCCCAAATTGCTGGTTTTAATGTTTTACGCCTACTCAACGAAACTGCTGCAGTAGCACTCAGCTATGGCATTTATAAACAGGATCTACCCGAACCAGATGATAAACCAAGGAATGTAGTTATTGTCGATTGTGGTCATTCGGCCATTCAAGTAGCAATAAGTGCATTTAATAAGGGAAAATTGAAGGTATTTTTTGAAAAAAAATTTAATCTTATGATTATTATATTTTTAAAAAGTATTATGAAAATGATTGTATTACATAGTGTATCAATATTTAATTCCTGATGTTAATTATAGGTTCTCGCATCTGCATCTGACCCATATTTAGGAGGAAGGAACTTTGATGGAGCTCTTGCTGGTCATTTTTGTACCGAATTCCGATCCAAGTATGGCATAGACCCAGAGAGTAACCCTAGAGCTTATATGCGATTGCTGACCGAGATCGAAAAAATCAAAAAACAAATGTCCGCAAACGCTACTAAGTTGCCGTTAAATATTGAGTGTTTAATGGACGATAAGGATGTAACCAGTTCTATGTGTCGTGCAGATTTTGAACAAATATGTGCTGCATTATTCCAACGAGTAGAACTCGTGCTCCAAAAGTGTCTCGATGACTCGAGTAAGATTTGTTACCGTCTATAATTTTTATTGTTTTTTACCCAATTTCTATACTTTTAACGGATATAATGTCTTTGTATCCTCTTCAGAATTGAATGTGGACGACATTCACTCTGTGGAAATAGTTGGTGGCTCGACAAGAATTCCCGCCATCAAGAATCTGATTGAGAAAATATTCCGCAAAACACCGTCTACTACATTAAACCAGGACGAGGCTGTTTCAAGAGGTTGTGCATTACAATGCGCAATTCAATCGCCAGCTTTTAAAGTTCGAGATTTCAGCATTACGGACGTCCAATTGTATCCCATCAAATTAGTATGGGACGAATCCCTTGGAGAAGATGGGTGAGTGTCTTAAAATTTGAATAAAGATTCTGAAACTTGTGTTAAAATCTCTGTAGGATTATATAATTAATTAACTTTTTTGTTTCCTAAAATTACAATCCTAGTGGAAGCGAAGTTTTCCCACTTTACCATCCAGTTCCATTTTCCCGAGTGTTGACCTTTTACCGCAAAGAACCTTTGAATTTGAAGGCTGTTTACACTGGACAAGTACCATATTCAACCAATGATATTGGTAAGTGTAGTGTCATATAAATTTCCATTTTTCATCATTGAAGTATTCAATTTAGTATATTTGTTTACTAGAAAGTTTCTTTAATTCTTTGCAGGAAAGTTTACTATCAATTTTAAAAACGATGACACCGATCCGTGTAAATTAAAAGTTAAGGCTAGAGTCAACAGACACGGAATTTTCAGCATCTGTGGCGCAACCATTTATGAAAAAGTTGAAAATGGAGAGGTGAATTATTTTATATTACTTTATAAACCTCTATTTTATTTAAATTACACTGTAATGTTAACCCAATGTCATTTGCATGTATTGATATTGCTGTTTATTTGCAACAGAACGTTGAAGAACCAATGGAAACAACACCAGCTTCTGGAAATGCTCCCGCTCCATCCCAGGATTCTCAAAGCAGTGCTGATGCTCCCAACAAGAACACTGAACAAACCATGGATAATGCTGAAAACTCAGAAACAGCTGCTGATGTGAATATGGTATATAGATTTAATTGGTTCCTTGTACCTAAACTCAAAAAATAAGGTTTTCGTAACAAAACTACTTTTTACACTTACAGGAAGAAGCGGATGCATCGAAATCGAAAAAAGTTCTGTACAAACCAAAAGATTTACCTGTCGACTGCGTGACATTTGGATTGTCTCGTAGTGAGTTGGATGAGAAAATAATATCAGAGGTAGAATTTTATTATAATTACTGTGGTTTTGCTCGTCGTCGTTTACGTATATGCTTAACACGATATACTAATGAATTGCTATTTTTCCACAGACCCATATGATCAGTAGAGATAGAAATGAAAAGGAAAGACTTGACAGCAGAAACGCACTGGAAGAATACGTGTATGATCTAAGAGAGAAGCTCGACATGGAGTTAAGTGGCTTTGTCGCTGAAGCAGAGAAGCAAAAGCTCTGTGAAACGCTAAGCACACTTGAAAATTGGCTTTATGAAGATGGCAGCGACGAAAAGAAGGAAGTGTATGTTGAAACGCTGCAAGATTTGAAGGTAAATAAAATGCTGCCTCCTACTTTCTATCAATTAAAAGTCGTTGTAACACATATTTAACGTCATGTGTACGTTTTAATATCAATAGAGCAAAGGGGAACCAATTAAGGAGCGCCGCCAGGAAGCTGATGAACGACCAAGAGCGATAAAGGAAGTCGAAATCGCACTTCAGCTTGCCCGTAAAATAGTAGATATGTATAACGCGAAGGACGTCAAATACGACCATATTCCCCAAAAGGAAGTCGACAAAGTTGTAACGGCTATAAGAGACTGTGAATCCTGGTTAGAAAGTTGTCGTCAGAAATTCTCTCAGAATTTCGAGCAGCATATGCCTGTTCCTATCAAGGCCAAGGAAATTTTGGAGCAGCGCAAACTCCTCGAAACCAAGCTAAATGCAGTCACTAACATGCCCAAACCAAAGGTAGAACCTCCAAAGGAAGAAGCCAAGGCGAAGGATGACGGCAAAAGTAAAAATACATCTGATGCTCCCAATGCTAATCACAATGAACCAAATTCTGGTGATCCCCAAGCCATGGATGTAGAGTAGTTTTTTTAAAACATAGGAGTTTAATGCTTTATTCTAATTCTAAATAATAATTCTTCACAAACTAAAGTTATTAATGAGTAATAATAATAATCACTAACTGTAACATAACATAGTGTGGAGTTACAGTTACAGCACTGGTTTGATTATATTGTATTTATCATTTTGTTTACGTTTGTGCGATCGGTATAATAAGCCTTTATTCTTCATGATCGTCATAGTAACTTCGAAGTTGTTGTAAGGATTTACGGTTGCCCGGTAAATAAGTCTAGTGTCAAGTTATTCCTGATGTACTAATTTGTCTGTAACGGCGACGAGTGTAACGTTAAGATAAACACTTACAACTAGAGTAAGCTGGTACTTGGTACAATGGTTACTTTTAATTTTGAAAATACATTCTTGAGGTATTTCTTTGTAATTGTATGTACATGAAAAAAATTATGTGTTAATTACGTTTGCGTTGATTGAACTTTTCCTCATTCATTCATGCTATGAAATTGAAAAAAATCTTTATTTACTGATGCTATGAAAAAAATATTAAACAACTGATACGCTATTTGTTCTGCTACATTTTTGTGTTTATTCATACCACTCAAAAGTTATATTCACTTTCACAGTTATACAATCGCATAGGAGATCAGTGATCTCATTATTATTTTCAGTAGTAATATATAATTTTATATGCCAATATGTAAATTCCTGTGTATAACAGCTTCTCACAACAACGCATACGTACCACCTGTACTAATGAAATGGCACTCGTTTTAAACGCCGACCGGATCCTCAATGAGTTTGCTGTGAACGCCCCACATATTCTGTAAAAATAAAATACATACAGATAATATCCAATGTTGATTTTACAATATGGCCAAAAAAAGTTTTGTTCTCTTGATTGATTTAGCTAATAATATGAGTAAAGAAAGAGCAAATCAAAAGAAAATAATTGTTTTTATAAAAAAGGTTTAAGTGGGTTGTTGTTTTACGAATTAAGTTTTAGTTAAAACTTTTTCTCATTTTTTCAATGTTCACACCACTGCACTAACTCTGGTTCTAAGTTTGGCAATTATGGTTTTAAAAAGGAAATAAAAGTGCTATGCAATATGGCAGTAATTGTTAGATTACAAATTGTCAGTATGGTCACACACTGCAATGCACTCACACACATCATTCGCATTCTCTCCCTAAATTTCCTAATTATATAAATAGTGAGTAAGGAATACACAAAAAATGAAATGCATAATACTAATGCATTCCGCATTTTAGTTTTGAAAATAAAACAACAAAAAACTAATAAAACGAAGCTAACTGCCCATGCATGATAACGTAGATTTACCGTCTTAAAAGTTTGTCTGTCGCTCTCTCTTCTACAAGTCTTATTCATCAATTAGTCTACTATGGATAGAATACAATTCCTGGAGATACAAGATATCCAAGAGAGATACATAGCATTTCATACATTGGGCGAATTCTCGCATTTTGCAATAAAATAGTCAACATCTTGTAATCAGTTATATGGTATGTAATATGTATGCATTTTTTTGGGGTATGTATGCAAATAGTGAGGATAACAGTTTAGAGGTGAACATCTTCGATTAAAATAAGGAATTTCCTCTTTTGCTGTGGCATAAAAATTTATTCTCTTCATTAAACGTACCAACGTATTCATCCATGTTGAATGAAATGACATTCTTAAATGAAACCTTTCCAGCCTTGTGTAGCTCAACCAGTTTCACATACATGCCCAATGGAGTACCACCTGAATGAAAAATGGCATGTTATAATGCATAATTCAGAACATACAAAATACTATTACAAAGACACATTTAACATTTTATAAAAACCTGTGGGTAGCCCAAGAACGAAAGGCCTTTCTGCGGTAGGTTTAAAGTCTCGAATTCTCTTGGCAACATACTTTGCTGACCATGTAGCGACGTCATTATCGTCGTTAAGAATGAGAAGCCTCATTTTTACTCTAAGTGTTTAAAAAAATAAAAACAGACTTGTTATATTCGGAAAATGTGCCAATTCTAGAAATAATAAAATAATAAATAGTCATATAAAATTAACTGTAATGTATTATTAAAAACTAACAATTTTCAAAGACGCTGATTGGAAGACTGAAAAAATCGAAAGCGTAATGATGCAGCTACTAGACACAAAGACACTACAAGCCACGGGTTTGACGTGAAAGTGACGGAGGATGAATAGCAACTGCTAGCACATGACTAACGCTAGCATTGACCAATGAATTTTGTGCATGTCAAATGGGCACATCGTCTCATATATTGGGACGGTCTCTTTTATCTTGATCTTGTTTTTATGTACGATTGTAGCAATTAAATGTCATACAATGTCCACTATGATGAAGTTCACCTAGTTCATGTATTATGCTTACTCAGCTCAGGCGGCACAGTGAAGGTTAAACTCTCCGCCTTCATTCATTTGCTTGCTGCATGATGATATCGGCCATTTGGTGTTGTTGTATGTTATTATATGACTTGTTAGTTTAGTGCTTGAAAATGGGTTCAAGAATAGAATGAGCAAACTATTCTACATAATATGTACAATAAAAATGATACAAGGTCGTTCATTCTACGTACGTAGTATTTAATATCTCTGCGGTCACTCACTGTCAGATCGGATCAGTAGGTGATGATCGAAAAGGAAACTTTTTATAAAGTGGAAGCTGAAGCTCATCATTTCATGCCGTTCCGCATGGAGACAAAGTGCTCGATTCAGAATTAATTACAGTATATGACTTGGTAGAGTAAGTACATAGTAGCTACTTGTATTTACAATATTATTGCTAACAGATTGCCAATTCTTTTTAAAATGAAGGATTGTACTTTGAGGATCGGATTAGTTTACTCATTTGACATTTGTTTTAAATAGCATCCACGTGTCATCTTTCAAAGCGCTGATGTGACGAAGACAGATGTGTGTTGTAATAAATAATATTTCATGCATGTATCTTATCTTATTATTTTGATTCTAACAGCTTGAGAACAAGTAGAGATAGTTGCTGTTACCAAGCGCAAGCAGATTATTTTTCTGCAAACTGAAAATGAATAATATTATCAGATATCGAGGAGATGTTTTATCTTTTTATGCATACTATGTCAAAGTGGAACCGCTCATTGAGAATCGTATGAATTTTGAATAATGTATATGTGTTTCAATGTGTAAAATGTGACCCACATACTATTTCCCAGAAGAATTTCAATAGAAGAAACAAAATTGTATATTCAAGTTATTACCGTCGGCAGAGAGTTCGCAATGCAGCTAAGAAAAGGTTATTGCCATTTTCGACACTGTATTGTTACTGCATGTAGATATATCCACTATAAAATTACCAAAGAGCAAACAAAATTTATTTTCTTTGATACAAGTCCATTTGCATCGTATGAATTATAAAACGTGAACTGTAAAACATGAATTATCAAGTAACTGTACTTAATATTAATAATTTTATTAAGATGACATAAATAATCTTTGTTCTCCTGCAATGCAATCTTAAGTTTTTCGTTAAATTCCGCTATTTATTCATTTAAACTTTTCGAGTGCGTATATCAATATAAGAGCCTATATTCAGGTGTGGCTAAAATATAAAAATGTCAAAAATATTATTGTATAAATTTTTCTTATTTTACAGTAATTTTCCGTAAACTGTGTTTCAAGCATATATTTATCGAGTCTCTTTCTGAGCGCTAGAACTTTGTCAATTCGTCAATTTGCCCGTATAAATTTTAGGATAAGCTAAAACTCTTCAATAATATTTATACCGTACGTTATACTAAAAAGCCAATCTGTAACGCTTCAATGAATGTGTACCTCTTCTAGTTTTACGAACAAGCCGAAGTCGTGCATGGGAGTTTCCAAAATAACTTAATCAAAAGCGCTTTATTCGATTTAACACTTGTACTTAAAACACATTAATTTAATTTATAAATATACATGTATAATAGGGATATAACATTTATTACCTATATTCGATATTGATTTTTTCCTTATCGTGGCTTTAGTTTTACCTTTGTTACTGTTACTTTTACGGACATTTGTAGGAAAGCTGGATTGCTGCTAGCTAGCTTAATACTGTATATTATGATAATGAATGACTAGATGCTACAAAGCAGTGCGTGTGCTATGCACTATCAATCATTACCGCTTGGTTTACATTTTGGAAGAATAATGCAACAGCACAAGACACAAAAGTTCAACCATCGCATCGTCTGTTACTATATTGAAGTCAGTCTCAGTACTTTTGTTCAATGTTGCGGTCACAAACAGTTCATTAAATGATGGGGGCGTTTTTGAGCAAACTTATATTTCTGTAAAGAGCTGTTGAAATGTATGAGGGCATATCTGAACTTGTCACCTTTATGCTGAATTCACACGGCACGGTTGGATATTGTATACCTGTCAACCTACATTGTATAAACTTTTAGAAAGCATGGTTTTATTTTCGCCTTCCACCAACTTAAAAAAGGCAACGCACCTCCAATGGTAATAATATAGTAAGCTTTCAAACAAAACTTTAAGTGATTTTTTAATCTCCATTCATACCTATAATGTTTAAACATATTGTGCACTGAAAGCTGTGTCCATAAGTTAGACAGAACGAGTAATAAAATGACTAAATGAAAGTAAAGAAACCTAGAATCAAAAAAGAGAAAGAAAATTCATTGCCTTACGTTATCAATGGATGACCAATAACAGTGATAATACGAAGTCATGGACAGACAGAAGAATAGATAAAAATAAGGCGATGAGGCCAAAATGCTACTACTCAACTTTTCACTACACAATTCTTTTCAGTGCAAATATCACAATATACTTTCAACTTTCCTGGACAAATTTTGTTGAAAACCAACTTTCTCTGGAAATAAGCCACGATTGGTACCTTAAATTACCTAGCGTATTGTCACTTTCAAATGCATTAGTAGAATAATAATATGGAGAGTCAATGACGATATGAATTATGTACAAGCATTATAAAAAAATTTCCAAGCAGCCATATCAATTAGTATTATCACACAACTTACTAGCTACCTAACTAGAGGAATGTCGCGCAAAAAAAGCAGAGTTCTTCAACTTGCCAATGTATCGGCGTAATACCATTCATATCTGCTCTGCTCCACTTGCACTTCCTTTCTCTGGTATTATGTTTAAACTAAACCCTCAACTTTTCCGCTCTCCAAAACAAGTTCCCACATTCCAAAACAAGTATGATATGTTTGTGGAAATAAATATGCTAGTATAACAATAAACCGGCCACTTCCTCCTGATGGTGTTGGTGCATAGCATAAGTAAGAGTTGTATACTTTTATATGCATGTAGCCACATTACGGAGCAGTTTCGGTGTTTTGAGTTTGTGAACAAAAATGAAATGGTAGCAGCACTTTTCACAACATTTTCACTCTACACTTGTGCTGTTATGAAATGTGCTTAAATTTTCAGAAAATAGATAAAACTTACATGAATTATATAAGCATGGATGCAGATTGTATATCTATTATAAGCAGTTACTTACTGAATGTTTCGGATATTAGGCATTTATGTAAAAGTAGTAGCGTAATTGCAAAGAGAATTTTGTAGCAGATATGCACTTTTGGACAAGTTGAAAATCATTAACATTCGCCTCTCTTACGCCGACGGAATTTGGAGATATGCATAGCGGATGAAGCGCTCTGCTCTGAATTTAAGTTAGAAAATGCAATTGATAACCTGCGTACATTGCGAATCTAACAACTCTTTGTTTTTTTCTATGCTTTATCTTTACAATATTTGTCTTTAGTACATTCTTCATCATTATTTAACATATAATTATTACTGCTGGCGTTTCCATTTAAAATTTGCATGATAATTCTTATTTTATTATTACATTTTTTATTTTTTTAGATAAGACAGCATCACATTGCAGTACAGTATCTGTGTATGCGTAAAAATGAATGCAAAGCTAAAACTCATATCAAGCAGCAAATATTATCATTATTATTATTATTCATTTTAACGGCTAAAAGGATAGATATTTTATTTTAAATCTCGAGCTTTCGCAGACTTTCCGTATGCTTTTTCAAGAGAAATTATCATTATTATTATGTACCTATTTGTTTCTCACCTGTTTGCAAATTAAATTGGCAAACAACTCACAATTTTCAATTGATTGATAGATAACGTGCTGCATATACAACAGTTTTGCTACATGTAGACATTTTTGATTTTAACCTGCCTGTGACTATTGCCATTGCAATGCAATGTGTAATTATACATAAAAGGAACGCGTTTAAAAAAAAAAAAAAAATCATTCCAATCAATCGCATCGACAAACTCTAAACTTCAGACAACTTTGCAATAAAATGGTAACAAGGGGCTATGGGATATGTCCGCATTATTAATGGATGGAGCTCACACGCACGGTGCGTGATAGTAATAGTAATGATAATGATGAAAACAGCAGCACCTCTAGGTATACATTATGCATACTCACTCACACTCTGTATCTTTACGTTATTTATTGTCTTCTTCCAGATGTACTAAACTCACAGGAACCGAATTTCCTCTTCGGGACCAGCTAAACCTTGTATTTTTGACATTACAGGATCTAAATTATAGTCAAATCTTTCAGACTGTATTTCGACGATTAAAGAAAATATTGTTCCTATAATTTTATCAATCCTAAAGTTTTAATGGTCACTTGTCCAGAATACAAGTTATTGATACTGCTTTAGGAGATGGCAACTCCCGACTATTTAAATGTAAAGTGTAGCTTCGAAGTGAGCGATAACAACATTTAACACAGCCACATAAAACTTGAGGTTACCTCAGTTATTATGTCAACTTTAATGAATCAAATGCATGAACAGATGACAGAGTATGCACAGAAACTTTTAATGTTTCAAATTACAAAACTGCAGGCAGCAATTTTAAGCTTGTCCTGAAGATCCCAAGATTTTAAACAAAACTTGCGTCCTGACGGTCACAAGTTGCCTGTGTAGATTCTACATACAGATCAGATCACAAATCTAGACCTTGTAACTTGTAAGTAATCCGGGCATTCCGAGTAGCAGCTGTTGTTATAGCAATTCTGCAAATTTACGGAGCAGCACTCTGGCAGCAGCAAAGCTGAACGAGTTGCCTTCTTCTTCAGACTTGTTCGTCCCCTCGTATTCATTGCACATAAAATAGTTTTGTCCTTTTCTATCGCCAATATCAAACTCTTTGACAGTGCAGTGGTGCTACTAGTTTTCAACACTTTTTGCTATCTTGAATATTAAAAAGAAGAACACATTTCATCATCAGTGAAGTCAAATTTCTGTACTGTTTTGATTGTGCGGATTGAAACCTTCAGGTAATTATTAAACTTCATTTTTACGTCAGGGTTTGCAAAATATTACGCAATTGTTGTACTAGCACTGGATTATGCATGGTTTGTCGTCAAGTTTAGTCCTAGTTACAGGTGCTGTAGTCAGAAATGTTCATATATATGAACAGTTAAGTATAGTTTCTCTCCAGCATGACAGAACCTGAAGTATGACAGCGAATTATGGAAATTGTCAGGAGTTGTAGTAGGAAGTAGTAGGCTATTTATATTACGCAATGTCAACGAATTTGTACAAAATGTTCTGTTGCCTTTTTACATGCATTTATTGACAGCAGAAATTAGTGACAAGTTTTTTGAAGTTGTAGATTATGCTCAACTTTCAAAATACTGCTGTATTTTTGGTATTTTGGAAGAGCATTAGTTAAAGTGCATAATACAATTGTTATTCATTCAGTGTGCCATACACAATAATAATTTCTAGTTGATTAGCAAATATAATAGTGTGGAGCAAACATTTATAATTTATTTACGGAAACTACTAATTGTCCTATTAGCAACCTTGCCTTATTCTTTTTATTATTTTCAATGGTTAGTAAGAAATGTTGCATTGTACGCATACATGTATGTATGTACATTTTATTTGTGTCGGGGAACAAAAAGAGCAATTACAATTGAATAAGCATATATTCACAATTTATGATAACCTTGCTTTGTGTCGTTGCCAATTGTGTTGTATACTTATTGTAACTATGCTTAAATATTCCCTTATCTACTATTTAACGTTAAGAGTTATGAAATGGCAAGTCCAAAAAGGCCATTTTTAAATGATGTCGTAATTATTGTTATATTTTCAGTTTCATTTTTGTACCTTTCATCAAGTATTCAGTACAAAGCTATGCTGCCATTTTGGGAATGAGCAGTAAGTGAGACCGTGCAAGAGAACTACTATAGAAGCAACATGTTCAACATTAAGCAGTTCGTCAACCGAATTACGGACAACGTAAGAATTTAGTTGTTGTTACTAAAAATGTGCTTGAAGTTAAAAAATTTTGAATGTAGAATAAGAATGTCGTCAAAATCAATTAAATTTTTCAGAGGAGCGGGGATGGAGCTGGAGAAACATCTGCAGCCTTCGTTGACAACGAGGAACAGCATTCTGCTGAAGGGTTCTTGTGTCCTCCATGCATGAAAGCGTTCCCTTCGCCAGAGGCTTTGGAGGAACACTACAAGAAAACTCATGAGAGCGATGTGGCTTCCCCGGATTCAAATTCAAATGAGATTGTGCAGCTTTTACGTCATGAAATCCAGTTGCTCCAGGATTCTTTGACGGTAAATCAGGTGAACTTATTTTATATTTTACAAAGATACCAGGTCATCTGCATTTTTTAAGCTCACATTTATATTAACTAATAAAAAATAGGAGGAGAAAACAACTGCTGAGGAAATGAAAAAGGAAATGCTGAAACTACAAGCGGATATGAATGCCAAAGATTTTGATACTACGTCTCTTCGTTCCTTTGATAAAGAATATGAAGAAGCAAAAGCGCTATGTAAGTTTTCGAAATTTCATTTCACTCTTCAAATAATTAGGTATGATTTAGTTGTTTTTGTTCCACCTACTATCACTATATTATAATTTGAAATTATTTCCTTAGTGACATCAGAAGTTAATTTATTGCGCCAACAACTTGCTGACAGTTTGGAACAGATTTCCATACTGAGAAAGGATAAGGAATCTGCTGCAAGTAAGTCTGAAGTATCGTCCACTGAAAACGAAGTGTTGAAGAAAGAAATTGCCAGTTTGCAAACTCAGCTTTCGCACAGGTTCGGTTATAACAACAGCAGCAGCTAAACTATATTCTATATATGATCATTAGGAAGAGTTGTAGTTTTCTTGTTGGTGAGTAAACTATTTCTCTATTTTGTTGAAGAAATAGCGTTGATGATGCCGAAGTACTACGACAGGAACTGGTGAGCGTTCAGAAACTCATGGACCAATTGGCGTTAGAAAAGGAAAAGGAAATTGAAACGCTTAACAACAAACTTAACGAGTTGCAGCCAAGTATACCTACCGATAAGCTTGAGGAACAGTTGAATCAAGCATTGCGTGAACTTCAGGTGCTTAAACAGAAAAATGATGATGATGAGCAAAAACACAACGCAATGATTAAAAACTATACCGACGAAGTATCACAAAAAGCTGCCAAAATAACTGAACTAGAGAACTCAAAACAGACGGTAACAACAAATGGACACAGAAATTTTAATTTTAACGTACGCATTTCATGAATGTTCTGTTTTCAATGTTTTGTCTGCATTCTTGCCTCCTAGAGCGCCCAAAAAATTGAAATGTTAAATAAAGAATGCCATCAACTAAAGGAAGAGTGCAGTCGACTGCGCGACCAACATACAGAACTTTGTAACAAAATCGAAACAGGAGAGGGCGCAAAAACTGCTTTGGAAGGCTTACAACAGGAAAATGCCATCGTGAAAAAAAGTCTTGATGAAACTCAAGTTCAAAATAGAGAGCTTACCAAGCAAAATCATGAACTTGGTTTAAATCTAGAAAGGTCTGTGGCAGATAACAAAACAACCCAAGCTGAGCTTGTCAAAAAGCAAAAAGATTTCAACGTTAAGAACTCGAAGATGGAGGAGGAAGTTTTGAAAAAGGTATATTTTATTAACGTTGTTTAAAATGGCCAAACAGATAAAATACATTTACAAATTAATTTTGCATTATAAAGTCACAAAACAGTATTTGGTTTAATTTAACATTGTAGAAAAAAGAAATCGAGGAATTAAACGGACAAATACAAAAATATTCCACTCAAGTACAACAAAATGGTAAGCTATTAAGACAGTTCACATATGTTAAGTTTACCAACCAAAGGGATTGCAGTCTTTGATTGTATGTCTTGGCGTAGAGTCTGAATTGAAGGCTTTAAAAAGGGAAAAAGATGGTTTGAAAGAACAAACACGTAAGCTGACCGCAATGTGCGACAATGTCCAGGCTGAAGCGGTATACTTTTTAGAATTGTTCAGTACTTTTTTGTTACTTACCACTTATTACAACCTACTGTCGTTGTACACTTGTATGCTATTGTGATTCATTTGTTAGGCACAACAAAAGAAGGTTATATCAGATCAAGAAACGCAGATAAAAAATCTGCAGGAGACTGTAGGAAGTACGGAGGCCACGCTTGTAGCAGTGAAGAGAGATCTTGAAGCCAGCAGAGAAGAATGTCGATTTGCACAAGCCAACATTACCGAATTAAAAATAGAAGTAGCGACTAAGACGAGTGAATTAAATCAAGCCGCAGAAAATTTTGAAAACCAATTAAAATGTATCACAATTCAATTGTCTGCAAAAGAGGCAGAAATGGAGGAAAAGGAGAATGAGTATCGGGATCTTGAGAAAGAATTGGCAGATCAAACGGCAAGTGAAANGGCAGATCAAACGGCAAGTGAAAAAATTTAAATATAGAACTGATGCTACAAATTACTTTCTGGGCAGTAATATATGTTTAAATTAAACAAAAACATATTACAGTCGGAACTGAAAGAGGAATTAGAAAAGCTTTTAAGTGACGCTATTCAAAAGAATGCTGACCTGGAAGATAAAACCAATGCTGTAAACGAACTAACAGCACGATGTAATGAAATGGAGCAAAACCTACAGTTGGTGCAGTGTAAAGTTGATGAAGTGATCCGGCACAAATTAGGTGAGATATTTATACTTAACAAAAATATGTTTAGCTTGTGCGTGCGTACTTTGTGTTTTGGATTCGCGACTTGTATATTTTGTACAACTAAGTGTTTTATTTGACTTTTAGAATTGGAACGAACGTGCGAGTCAAATGAAGAGGAGAAATCTCAATTGCTGGAAAAGCTAATTTCCCATGAAGCAGAAGCGAAAAGCTTGAACACGACTATTGTGGAGCTAACTAGAAAACGAGATGATGCTATGGCAGCCCTGCAGGAATTAGGAAGGGAAAATCAAAGTCTTCAAATAGAAATGGCCAAAATTCAAGGTCGTAAATGGGCCGATGATTCAAATGTGTCCAATTGTTCCAGCTGCACCAAGGAGTTTACACTAACGTTTCGCAAGCACCATTGCCGCCATTGTGGTCAGATTTTTTGCAGTGACTGCTCGTCTAAGTCAGCCTCCGTTCCGAGTAGCAAAAAACCCGTGAGGGTGTGCGATGGCTGCTTTACAAAACTCACGACGCAGTAATTGTCATTGACGCTGCAGGATTTCTATATACATTTGATTACTAAAGATATCAATCAGTAGTTACATCGTCCACTTTTCAGTGAGAGAGAACACAATCAATTTATTCACTTTTTGACATGAGTATTTATCAATGAAATTTAAGTACTATTACTATTGTTAATGTAATGTGTACAACAAGTTAGTATTTATATAAGCTTTATTATTGTTGTTTTATTTTGCGGAATCGATCCCACTGTTGACTGTTTTTGTTCCTGAGTGCTCCAAGTGGCAGAAATTATTTTAATGTAATTTACAAAAGCTTTGTATTGTTTGTGCTAATTTTTAATAAACAAGAACTATATATACTCCAAGTACTAATCTCGAGTGCATAATTTAGCATCTCATGCAAATCCGTGTGAGTTTCAATGATTTGATCTGTGTGTCATCATCATGTATAATTTTGCATTCTAAATTTAATTACGTTTCTCTGTTCCAGAGTAGGTTAAATGTTATGTGCCGGTTAGGTTAAACCGGCAATTAAGATTTATTACTTAGATATAGCATAGAATGAGCTCATTTACTGAGCGTGTTTGCCAGTGAGTATATTTAGAAGTCGACAATTTTGCTTTAGCACTTCCCATTATTTTCTATAGTCAGCATTTTTGGCATTTGGTGAGCTTGCTTGAAATTTTATACTGCATTAGATTTGCGGCTACACTGCAAGGGAATCAGGGCAACTTGAGACCATTCTGTAGATTGATTGCCTACTTTGCACGTATCTAGCTGCTAATCATAAAATAAATAAACCGTTGTAAACGCTGTGCGTAAGGTGTACGATCGTTATAATATTAGATGAAAATATTGGCAAGACCTTCTGGCAATT
>JAHZMT010002620.1:0-16837 GCA_027743785.1 Sinhomidia bicolor
AGATGAAAAATCTTACTTCTGCCTTGCCAGCGTCATGTCCCAACACTCCTCCACCTGCCATGTTGCTTGCAAATTCTACCTGAATGATATCCTCGACTGCTTCTGCATCTTTCTTGCCAGTAATCTCCATCTCGCATAGTTGTTGCTCTTTCGTGGGTTCTTCCCAGTTGAACCATCCCCTGTAGCAGCGTCTTTCAAACGTTATTACCGAGTTGAAAATGTTGGGATATTGAACGGGGCGCCAGCTCTCTTCCATTTCCATTTGCTCAAAGTACTCAAGAAAGCACTTGATTTTTTCCCCTTTTATTTTCGTTCCACACGGGATCCAAGATGAGCTAAACAGCCAGCAAAAGTCAAAACTGGCCATTTTTTTGTCATCGTCCTCCTGATTTGGAAACGTACAGAGGAATGCATTTGCCAAAAGACTGCATACAAGGTTTCTAGTCAAGCACAATGTGTGATTCTGGGTCGACTTGAGCACTGGAATCGGCTGCTCCAGTCGGGTTGGTAACTTGATCGCGTGATCAATTATGCCCGGCAATGCACGTATAAAGCGGTCAAGTAACTCATCATCCTGTGAAATAGCGTCTACGTCCCACCAGAACCACCTCATCCACCAAACTGTATTTTTATTGCAGTAGCTGCAAATGGCCCTTCGAAATTCCAATAAAATTTGCTCTCTGTCCATTCCACATTCATCCACATCTCGCCAGTAGATGACCATTGCTTTAAGAACATTCAAAGCGCTCGTGATCTGGTTCCATCTGTTGTTCTTACTAGATGCTTCCTGTTGACTGTCCGTCCTAAATTTAAATTTATCAAAGGGCAGTTTCACGTAAGATGAAGGGTCTTTAAACTCCCAGTCACTACTGTCTGCTAAGGAACTCGAAAAAAATTGACGCTCCACATCTCGTTTCACATCCCAGTAAAATGGTGCGATATACTTTCGTTGTCGTGTGCCGGATTGAGTGAGTTTGCGAGATAGTTCTGGAGTAATGAATACTACCTCCTGTTCCTGGTGTGTTCTTGAATTTACATTACAATTTTGAGAGCTTCCATTGATTTCCATATTTCTACACCTTTTATGATACAAAAACACCCCAGAAATATCCACATTGTGCTATAAATACAAAAAAGTATGTTAATTGGGATGATTATTATAAAAATATATTTTGTACAGCACATAATGCAGCACAAACTGTACAGCATCTATGTATCCATGTCAAACTGTCTCGGAATTCCCCGCATTACAGCATTTTTTAGTCTGACCCGTACCTACTCACAGCGTAAGAACAAAGTACATTTTTGAAACTTTTGCTGTTCTTGTCAACACACCAAATGTATTCCAACAGAAGTTTCCACAAAGCATGCCAGTATACAGACAGGTTACAGCTGAGCAGTGTACTAGTACTATTCAGTACTTCATTTCACATCAGCGCACAAAGAATACCTAATAAACGATTAAAAATCTAAGGACTGCACGTTTAAAATCTCTCGTTGAAATTAATTAAACATCTCGAGTGAATCTTTGATCATGTCGGTAGAGAAGGCCCTCCAGATTCCCTTGGTAAGCATTTTGAGAGGTCATGTGTGAGGTCTGCGCTTATAAAAACTCTGAAAATTAAGTTGTCATTATAATTGCCGTTTCAGATTCTAAAAAATGTGTTTAGCAACTTGGGCAAAGATGATCTAGTCTGTTGTCGACTGGCGGGGCCAAAGTATGTATGGAACAAAGAAGCGTGTACTATTCTGCGGTCCCAAATTGAAGTGCAATTCCACACGCCCGCAGATCTCACGAAGTTCATTGATATTTTTGAGTCATCGATACCCGGGATTTCACTGAGACCTTCGAGATACTTTTTTGACATGGACAGATTGCAAACTGGAGTGATGATACAGGAACAAGTCCAAAAATTTGTGAAAATTGCTGGCGACATTGTACAGGAATTATGCCTTCGCCTTCATGTAGGTGAAGCCGCTTTTCATGTGGAACCAATGATTTACATCTACTTTCCCAGTCTCAATTCATTGTCTATAACTTTTCATAACGACAGTGTTTCTTCAGCACCCAAGGGCACTCTGGTGGAACCATTTGTGGGAAAAGTAGCAAACCTGAAAAAAATTCAGCTTTGTCATGAGTACTCGCATGAAAATGGTAATTTTCCTGGGCACGTATTTGATAACTTTATTCTATTTATAAGTGCGTTGTTGCGGAGTGCGGAAAAGTTGCAATATTTCATGCTGAAGGCAAACGACTCATGGTCACAGTTTACGGAATCGCTGATGCAGGCTGTCATCTCTAATCTGATTTCATGTCGATTAAATCAATTGACTTTGAATGCACCACTTTCCGGAAACAACCTGCACTCCCTTTCCACTCATGCAACTCACTTTCCTCTGGAAAACGTTCGTCTTGAAAAAATAGACACAAATTCTGTGAGTCCGCCTGATCTCAAGCACTTTTTAAATCGGTATCGCTCCTCCCTCTGCAAATTGTTTATTGATCTGTTTGGCAGCCAATCCACTGAAATGTGCTTTCCGTTGGGAATTCGTATGGACCAGTTGAACTGTCTAACGCTGGGCGACTTTTTCGGATCATTAGAGTGGAACAAACTTCCTGCACTGAAAACAATCAGCTTATTTGACAGCTCTCTTCAGGGCATCCTTTCACCCATCATTTCTTCGTCAACTTGTAGTTCGCTTGAGTGTATTGACATCCAGTGGAGCTCAGATTCCCAAGAAGAGTTCATTTCATTGTTCACCCAGGTCGCACCTTACCTGTTTCCCCAGCTAACCTCTCTAACGATCGGATACGACGACTGCATTGCACCGCTTGCACTCATATTTAAGGAATGCAGACTACTAAAACGGTTGGCACTGAACAAGTGTGCAGGAGTGACTGATGACTTGCTTTGTGGAATGGACACCTGCTCTCTAGACGTTGCCTGGCCGGAGGAGTATTCAGACTCTGAGGACGACGATGAGATTGGCTTGGTTGCTGACGCCTACAAAAACATCGTGTTACAGGCAAAGGCTAATGATACATTATATCCTCGTACGCTCCCTTATATTGGCGATTTGAACGGTAAGATGTTTTCTTTGAGAAATGACAAGTTAAATATGTGAACTGACTTTTACAGCGCCCTGTTTCCTAGCAGATTTGCAGTATTTGACGCTGACATTTGACCGGTACACATACTCTGACATATCCGTTCTTTACGGAATAATTCGCTGTGAGAAGCTGAGAGAGTTGGAACTGCTTTCTCCGGATGTAAGTAAGCATTTCAGTCCGCTTAATTTTGTACGCCTTTAAATTAACTAAATTTTATGTACTTCTAGATTTCTCGTGAGAGGTCGATTCGCGTTATAAAACAAGCAGGTTTGGAACATTTGAGGAAGGCAAGAGTGTGCTACGAGCATGTACTCATGTGCGAGCAGTATTGATGTAATAGTCCAAGTCAGGTCGCAGAGGTTCAAAAGAGAAGTCCAGCAACTTGTACTGTCTTGCATTGTGTATAAATAAAAACCTTTTGTAAACATGGAACTTGTTCTTTAACTTTTGTGAAAATTGAAACAAAAAATTAAATATTGCAAGTAATATAATATTCATTACTTACAAATAAATTGTTAATTCATTTAATTGCACGAGCACAGCATTCAGATACCTTGCAGAACAAAGAGAATCATCCGTCATTCATAACTTATTCATATGTACTTCGGCTATAAGAGACATAGTAAAGAATATATTAAATAACAGTTTGCGTCAGGAGCTCGCTATATGTAAATAGGTAGTTGCGAATTTTAATCCGCGTGCAAATCACTACTTTAGCTCATAAAATATTTGTATCCTTTTCTATCAATTGAAGACGGGGTTGTACAAACTGGAAGAGTTGATGTTGTTGGTAATAAAAAGATGGATGCCGAATGTTGCACATAACTTAATATAACAAAGAGTGTGACAGAACGAGCATGTAAATCACGGTTGCTAGTATTGCTGCAAATGTACTGTTGAACCAGATCGCTGCAAAGAAGCCGCGTATTTGTTATTATTATACTGAAACTGGAGTTGATGGAAAGGATATCAGATTTCTTGGGGGCGTTAGAAATTTTTTAGTTCAAATTTGGCTTGGCTTAGGACGATGGCAAAATGTCTAGAGCACTAACAGAGGCATATAGAAACAGATGGCAAGCAATAATCATGATCCTGTTAATTGGAATAGGATTGGGATAAAAAAGTTAAAAAAGAACTAAAAGTAGGTAAATTTTCAATCATGCCTTAAAATGGCAATGAGTTATGTAGGTGGCTTTTAATTCAATATTAGAGGTACGTGGCTTTTTGTAGGGAGTTTACTTTTTCTTTCCATTTTATTACAGTTTATTTTCAGAACAACAGAGCTGCCTCCTCCAAGTTCTTGTTGTTGCTTCAGTGAAAGAACAAAAACACTTTTTTAAAAATCTTTTTAAAATTAATTCGAAATTTAAATTAACTAATAATAATGGTTTTCAAAACTAAATTTTGTGAGATGCAGTACGTATTTCGTACAGTGGTGGTGCTAATTTCTGTACTATCTATTCCTGGCACATTAGCAGCATCAGTGACAGGTAAACCGAAAATAAGACTTTATTCTTATTTATGTATTCTTTTCTTGTTTCCTTTTGCCCCAAAATTAGTAAAATATTTTTTCTTTGTCCGCAAAAAAGATATTTCAAGATTGCGCAAAGACCTGCTAAGTGGCTATGATCCACATAGTCGGCCAGTGCAAAATCATCAAAATGCGACCACCGTAAGAGTCAACTTTATGCTCAAGGGGTTTGAATTGGTAGGTGGTGTCGATGTGATAAAAATGTTGTAGCTGTTGACTTTATAATTTGCCTAATTATTAATTGCATATTATAGTCAGCGTCATTTTGATTTATAGGATGAACAAAGATCCATTTTAAATGTATTCGCTTGGACAGTATTAGTGTGGCAGGATGAGCACATGAAATGGGATCCGACAAACTATGGAAATCTCACTCGGATTCATTTCGCAGCGCACGAACTATGGCAGCCTGATTTGACTGTTTACAACAAGTTAGTTATTTTTATCAAACTATGCAAAAACATTTTGATTCATTCTTTTGTCTTTCAAATAATAATACAAATTTGCTCACATTATTATTATTAACAGCTTAGATAAGAGTGAAATCGACCATTTTGGCAATACTCGAGTAGTTGTATTCAACTCAAGTCATGTGGTTTGGGTGCCTCCAACAAAGTTCCAAGTAGGATGTGCAACAAACTTACGTAAATGGCCGTATGATGAACAATTGTGCACAATTGTTGTAGGCTCTTGGGCGCACGATGGCTCTATGTTGGACATTGACACTCCTACCAACGTTTCAACCGTATGAAAAGCTCCATGAGTGAATAACTGCTACTGTTTTTATTTTGCTGCAAGCACACTATCAATCTTTGAAATAATTTTTTCAAATATTTAGATGGATACAAACGATTTTAAGCAAAATCGGGAATGGGATTTGATTGGAACGTCTTTTATAAAAAGGGTACGCTACTTTCATGGAGTTCCTAATGTCCCCTTTCCCGACATTATTCTGACCATTTCTATACAACGAAAGAGCCCGGCACACACGGCCTGCGTGGTTGTTCCTGGACTGGTTATTGCCGCTGCCATTTTAACGGCATTTTGGCTGCCACCCGGATCTAGTGAAAGGCTTTCTATTCTCCTTGTGACCATCCTAATCAACGTTCTATATCTCTACTATATTTACAGTATAATCCCCAACAATGGCGATAGCGTTCCATTAGTCTGTAAGTTGAGCTATATGTACAAGTGGACACTTTGTTTTTAATTCGTTAGGTTTACATAATAATTTCGATTTTCTTATTAGTGCTGTTCTACCGCGACTCATTACTCATGCTTTCATTTGCTCTTGTCTGGACCGTCGGTCTACGCTACTTGGCTGCCACAAAGCGCAATTCTCCTGTTCCTCTTCCAGGATTCATCCAAACGTTTCTTCAGAGTATCCCTGCAAAAATTTTGTGTCTTGATCCCCGACCATCCACAGGCACCAGAGGAGACACTGGGGATGCTAGTAATCTGCCGCAGGGGGAGGAAGGTACAGGAAATGGAAATCCTTTTGGAAGTGGCGTTGAAAAAGGTAGCAACCCTTTTCAGCAAGACTGGGCGTGGCTGGCGCATCTTTTGGATCGAGTGGCTTTTGTGATCTATTTGGTGGTGTACCTTTGTTTTTATCTTGCCCTTTTATAAAACATGTCTTTAGTACATGTCTTGGCGCTTATCATTCATATAGTTGATGCTTTGTTGATAAATTATTACGAATGGCCTGAAATGATAATAATGCCTTAATAAAATAATAATAATGTTTATGAGTTTGACTTTATTACTACAGTTTATATTACCACATACATCAAGTTCTTTATAAATATTCACCATTCAACTTGTCATAATAGCAATAAATCTAACAAGTATAGTTAAACCGTACAAATGCGTAAACATTACTATTATCACTAAATATTATCTGTTAACATTTCAATAAAGAGTTTAGTGTTCATTACCATCCAATAAAATTAATTGTTTTAAACATCTGTATTTTGAA
Organism: Sinhomidia bicolor; assembly: GCA_027743785.1. NCBI lineage: Eukaryota > Metazoa > Arthropoda > Collembola > Entomobryomorpha > Entomobryidae > Sinhomidia > Sinhomidia bicolor. The sequence continues at coordinate 6,622 of JAHZMT010002620.1, forward strand.
AATAATCAAGTTATCATTTACATTATGCGCTCATTTTTTTGTGATTTTTCAATTCACATTTTTACATAGTGTCGTAATTTTGCTAAGTTTTAAAGAAGTAGTGATAGTTATTAATGACCAGTCTTTTCCTTACTATTATATACAAGTTAATCTGTTATATTGTGGTGTCATGCGTTTCCTTCAGAATACTTTTTGGCGTCCCTGTACTCGACCGCCTCGCTGAGCTCGGGGTGTTCACCAAATTTTCATTCAAATTAAACTGCACACGTTTGGAAGGAGTCTGCAAATTAGTGTTAATGGGACTGCTGGTTGACGTAGGAACTACTGCTTCAACCAAAGGTGACCCCTTTCGGTCTCCATCATCCGGTTCTGTTTGTGTTACTTTCAAGGGTACATCCCCTTTGTAAAGTGGGAACAAAGAGCTGCTTGTGATAAGAGCTTGAATATTGGGATTATCCAAGTCAGGTGCTGGTCCTATAAAGTGGTGATATAGATGTCCGCTGCTGCTGCCAACGTCGTCAGAGGTGGATGGAAGTGGAGATGAAACTCCATCATTTCTTTCTGTGTAAGAGTCATCACAAAAACTCAAATTAGTTCTGGGGGTGTCCGTATTGGGGGAAGAGAGACGATTCGCACTAGTTGTTGGTGGTGGGAGTCGTTTCGTGAGCGGGGATTCAGGGAGCATTTCAAAGTCGCTTAGTGTCAGCTCTTTGGAACGAAGGTCTACAGATTCCTTGATCCTCGCTGCCATCAGCTGTGTCTCAGACTTTTCCCATGCTCGCGATTTCGAAGCATTATTTCCAGTTGAATAGAAGGAGAGAGATGCCACCCTACCTATTGGTCTGCTGTCATAATCTGAAGAAAGATATATTAAATCATATAAAATGATTTATAATCTAAAAAGATAGCAGCTTTAGAAGTTTTCTTTTTTCCATGAATATACCATTTTTCGTAACTTCTGGCGACTCTTGGATAATCCTCTGCCTCTCAACGGATCCTCCTGAAGTTGACGTTGGAGCGTATCTGCTAGTGACAGACAGTGCTCCTGCGGGAGTTGCTGGACTCTCGGGACATAAAATTTCATTATCTAATACATTTTTAAAGAACAATGAACAAGTTATTAACAACATCTAACTATAAAGCCAAAAATAATCATTTGCTCACAAAACTAGTTACTTGTAGTTGGAGACGCAAATAGGGGCTGACTACCGGAGCTGGGTCCACCACTCATCACAAGCTGTCGCCTGCTTCTCGCAGCTCTGAAGAATCCCGAGGGGGAAAGAGATGACTTTCCTTTGGGGGATTTAAAGGCAGGCGATTTTGAAATACGGGAGGAAGATGATGTCAGGTTCAAAAGTATTTTTGAGTCTTTTTTATCCTTTCTCTGCACGTCAAACAGATTCCTACGGACACGCTTTGGACTGACTTTGGTATTGCCTAATGAAAATAATTTCACAATTGTTAATTTAAACTCCTCACTCTCACTATATAATCAGATTAATGATAATTAAAAACAAAACTTCTCCATCATACCTCCACTGTTCTTTTTCTGCAAATCTGTTTTATCCATAAACATAAACTGCTGAGACACTGGTAATTTTGGGTTGGAACTGGCTACCATAATCTGTCGCTTGGCTTTCTTTCCACCACCATTGTTTCCTTTTCTCATTGGATTCACAGGGAGAGCAACCGACCTAACTACAGCAGAAGATCTACGTCGCTCCTCATGACTGTGACGCTTATGCAAGTGTAGTTGTGAAGCAGAATCCTCCGGATAGAGATTCGCTGAGCATGTGGAGGAAATTATGCTGGAGTCGTCATCCCTTTTGGAACTGTTTGGAACTGGTGAACCGTCCATAGCAAGTTGCGGGGGTAGTGGAATGTTTAACTTTTTGTAGAGACTTCGCATAAATTTGCCGCTTTGACTATACCTATAAATTTTAATTTTAATTATAGCTAAGTAATAAACTTAATTTGCTAAACTTTTAAGCGAAAATGCTTACGTGGGTAAGAGAACGTTATTAACAAAGCGCTCAATGGGTGCGTCAGTTCTATAAGCTTTAATAATCTGCAAAACGCTGACAATTTCCTGAAGTAAGTCTTCCATCGCATCTTCGTCGGGCTCTATGAAGAAACACCACGCAATCTCCAGCCTCAAAATGATCTGCAGTTGGGTCTCTCGATGAGTTTTCTTGACATTGGCGCTGTTGGAAGGAGACTTTTTATCCCTGGATGACCTACCCTTGTGTGCATCGATAATCTTCAGATTCAAACTTGTGAAGTCTACAAGTAGCAATTGCTCCAAAAGTTCCTTAGCCGTAATGTGTGGCTTTCGATATATTTCTCTGATTTCGATCATCCTCTGTGGGGTAAATCTAACTGACGCACAATTTACAAGTGCCTGGGCCAACGCAACCAAACAGGGCTCAACCTCTTGAAGAATCATATTGGCGAATTCATGTAGTCTCTTTTTAAATTCTTTCATCCACGACACGGGATCACCTTCCTCCGCTTCTAGTTCCCCTTCCAAGAACGTTTTCAAGCGACGCTTAATTGCACTCAACTCTTTTTCCTGCTTTTCTGTTATGCGTTTCATGTCATTGTTGAAAGCCTCTGCTCCTCCACCACTACTTCGTCGCTTGTGTTCTGCGGCTGTTGAAGCCTTGTACTTAATTCGTTCTACGGTGGCCAACATTTTCTTGACACGGGAGCCGGAGCCACCTACTTTTGGAGCTGGTTCGTGGAACACGTGGAAACTTTTACTGAGGGCGGGTCTGGACATGGGAACCGTTTTGGTAGGGGGATGGTGAAGAGTCTCAGATAATTGTTTTTTACGCTTGACTGTAAAGACCCCGTCGTTAACCCAATTCTCCAGTCGTTGCTCCCTTTCACACTGACTATCAGCATCCACAGAATCTGACTCCATGTCATCCAATCCACTGTAGCGTCTTTGATGATGGTATTGATGATGATGATGATGGTCACGCTGGGGTTTGATGTAATCCGGATAGTCGTCTGCAGAATCATACTGGTACCGCTTTCTTTTCCGTTCACCACCGCCACCACTGCTACGACAACCACCACCAACACTGTCTCTTAGACGCTCCTGAGCCATTTTCTGACGAAAATAATCCAAGTGGTCAGAATCTTCATCGAATCCCGATGAAATTCGAAAGGGTCGTAAAACTTTACTTTGATGAGAATGATGATTATGAGTATTAAAGCTTGCCTCCAATAGGCTGGGACCACCACCACTTCTCAAACTCCGACTTAGGGAATCCGAGTCGAACTCAGGAGATACTTTTTGACTGCCACTACTCTTGTTTATCATTGCGGTCTTTGAAGTTGCTGGCGCCAATCTTTGAATGTGACTAGGCACATTTTCATTTTGAGTTGAAGCATGTTGCAGACAGGAGCGAAGGTAGGTTGTGTAAGGAATCAAACCCAAACTCATAGATGCAGAACACAAAGCACTGTAAGCTTGGAAGGGCACTGACATAATTTTACCATTGCCCAGGTACTGCAAACATTTGACAATCTGTCTCGGATAACTTCCACTCCAATCAGGCACGTAGCTATGATCTTTATTCTCTGGAGCTGCCCACATGTCCACGAAATTTAGCTGAATTCGAAGCTTGTGATGAAACGTATGAGAAAATGCAGACGGGAGAAGGACACCCATGAAATCTTTGGTTGAACTGTTTGGTTGAAGATCAGAAAACTCTCGAAGCTGCTTATCAGTGCGGGGAACACGGAGAAAGGCAAAAACTGTATTTTTGGTTGTTTCTTCCTCCGTTAAAGTATTGTTGAAACTTTTAGAAAAGTTTAGATCTGTATTTTCAGACCACGGCAGACTTCCAGTTATTATTTTGATCGCGTCTGACAAGTACTTTAATCGGGAGCCATCATAACTGGAATAGATGTCTGCACTAGGAGCACTAGAGGATGCCGGTTTCATTCGTTGATTCAATTGCGTTTCAAAATTGCTGAATGACTCATAATCAAAAGGCACGAATACGCGCCCATCACGATAGTCAACGTGGTGAGATGAATCGAAAAATTTGAAGGACCACTGAACCCGCGAAAAATCGTAATCTTTCCCATTATGGTTCGCCTCCTTAAAAAGTGTCAACAGAACAAAGTCTTTGAGCCACACCAGAACGTCAGGTGAAGGATAAGCAGAATAAATATCTTCTAAAGGTTCTCCATCACTAAATGGTACTAGTTCCATGCACTCGTTCTGAAAACTTCCCTCCCCTTCCTCTGCCTTAATCAGACTGCTGCTGGTGTCGGCCTGTTGTTTGGACTTTTCCTTAGCTTGTAGAATTGCTGGATCCCGGGGTATCCCGTTCACGTCGATAAGGAACACAATATTGGACTGAGCCATAATAATTTTCCAGAATGTCTACAAGACCTGCAAACGATAAGAATAAAGACATAAAAAACATGTTTTTCTTTGCAAAACGCTATTCAACAAAACTGAAAAAATGTGGGACTGGTGGAGAGAGAGCCTTCACTAAAAACCTACCAGCAACAGGCAGATGTTTACGATGAGCACCTTCACATACTTTGTTGTTCAGAATTAGTATACTCTGCTAATTTTAATATTATCGTGTCATGAAGTCATGAACAACACATACATAATCAACTAATTGCTACATTATCATTCCTACATTATCTCGCACAAACAAATTATATCACATCACTTTTTTACAACTTTTTACATTATTAACTGGTACTGAAAGTTACGTTGGGTTGTACTAAACGGAAAATTTACATTTACATGTTTTCACTGTAGTTTCTTACAATTTCATCAAAAGTAACAATCATCATAACTTGAAAAAAAAACTTTTCTGAAATTGTAAATACAAGCAATTTAGCCAGAAGATGAAGATTTAATTAAGATTTGCGTTATAATATGCACTTTGAAATGATGCAGTGTTGGCACTGGCTGGCAGGTTGTACGAGTGTGTGTCGGGTAGTCGGGTGTGAATGTAGCACAGAGAAAGAATGCCCATTTAAAAAATGTACTAACCATTAACCTTGATGTTTTGTGTGAAGATGAAGAAAAAAAGGGGGAATGAAAAGGCTGGGAATTTGGATGTTATTAACCTGAGAGAAGAGACAGGCAGCAAGACAGCTGCCTGCGCGCCCAAAGTTTCCTGCCTTTTCAGCTCATCCGCATCCATCCGTCCACCAAAAGAAATGTAAGCAGCCAACAGCCAGTTGTACTGACTGACTGACAATGTGAGTGGGAACCCGACACACGGAATTTATGCAGAGTGTGTGGTGAATCTCATGTTTTCTCTCTGTGTTGTTATCTCGTACGTGTTATGCATTTCTTTCACTTTTCTCTTGTTGCTTCTTGAATGAAAGAAGAGAACAACGACTTTACTTACTGACACTTGACAGAGAAGAAAGAGATTGTTGTTGTAGGAACAAGAGAAAAGCTCTCTATTTTTAGCAGAACAGAGCGGACTGACGACGTACGTGATTTGATTTCAGTTTAGAAGAATAAGAATAGGTAAAAAAAAAGACCTGTTTCGTGTATATGTACATATGTCAACAATTGTTGTTTACACGATATATTTGAAAAGATTTCCAAACCCCGAATTAAAATGAAAAAAGGAGTTTTTCATTCTGATGATGACGAAATTAGAAGACTTGAGTCGAGTATTGTGGAGGAATCATCTCCCATTAGAATAGTCAAGAGGAGACGAGTACAACCTCATGGTAATAGTACACGTTATATTAGATTGTCGCCAAGCGTTTCTAGTCAACATGAAGCTGAGGGAATCAATCGTCCTTGCGGTGGTGGAGAACAACTGAGCAACAGTCAAAATCAAGTGTATGAAATTCTGAGCACCCAAACATCCTCAGAGGCTTCTCCGGTGGTGAGCAGAACTCCAGTGTCTGAATGGATTTATCAGGAAGTTGAAAGAAACGAAGAAATAATTGTGCACTTGGACTCACCAAAGCGGGATCGACAAAATCCCTCATCAACAAAGAAAAGCAGACCACCAGTTAGGTATACATTTAAACTAAGGCAGTGAAAATCTATTGATTGACGTGTTTAGTACCTTGCATCATGCTTTTTTATTCACGTTTTTACAGACCTCCGTGTTCCATTCTAGAAAGTTTTACAGCAATTACAACTCGCTATAATTCATCTGTACGTCTCTTTGCACATGACCTAAGAAGTGGAAAGTATGATCAGGATACACCTCTGCTTCTACTTATTCGAAAGGTTGTCGAATGCCAAGACAAATTATTGTTGCAAACGGTGGCCTATGATATGAACGAAAGACGAGACAGATGGGTTCTTTTTAAACCAACTGACATGTCTGAGATTTCTGAGGGAGTTTTCGTTAAAGTCTATCGACCATGGTACGACTACCGACTGTATTCTTTTTTAACATTTAATTTTAATGGTGTTAAGCAATTTACTTTATCACATTGTTATAGGCATGAGGTTTCAATTACAGGCACTAGCGAAACCATGATTCTAGGTACCGATTTTTACAAAATTTTGCAAAAGTCAAAATTGACTTTCACCAAGGACCAAACTCAAAAGATTAGGGATCTACCACTTCCAACTTCATTAGACACTCGTAATCTGCTTCAATTTTCATAGTAGTAAAAAGTAGGGATTTATTATATAATTAAATATTAATATAATTAAAAAATTACAACTTTCAGGAGTTGCAGATCCATTGTTCATAAACCTGGTACCATATCACATAAGGAACATCAACCATACCATTGAATACCACGTTGCCCGTTTTGATTCCATGTTGGATATTAATGTCGTCATCTTACATAAATGGGTAAACATTTCTCCAGCTTTGTGTCTACTCAAGGATTCCAATGATTTTATGACCTTTCTACAAGTTCCAAATACGAGTGATGTAGAAGATCAGCCGCAGCTAGTTCTGACGAAATTGCTTCTTGGAAAATGTTTTAGACTACAGAACATTGCATTGGCTGGAAAGATTTGTATTTCAAAGTAAGTTCTTATTACGTTTTTCTATCTGCTTGTTGCACAATTGCCTGCAAACAGTCTAAATTTATGCATAGAATAATCCTATGTTTATACTGTGCTTTAATTAGATAAAGCACAATGTAAACATAGCATTCTTCCATGTAAATTTATGTATAGGAATCTTGCTCCATTTTCAGTTATGCAGTTGTTTGGGGGAAAACAGACATTTTACTACAGTTTAAAGTGGCAAGGAGGCATATCACAATGCATACCGGAAGAGAATTTGTCTATCCCAATGGATGAGATGAGAAATGATCTTAAGAATATCGATTACGTTTACATGGTAATTAGCAAGACCGGTTTTTTATTTATTACAGTGTAGATTACTTACAAATCTTTTCCTGCAAAACTTATTACTATTTTAGAGGTTTTTCATGTTTTTCGGTTCAGTGCATTCAGCACAGTAAAATCGTGCTCGGCACGCGGCATGGTGACCTAGACCAGTAAATCCGGCTCGGTCATCACGGTAACGCGTGACCAACGCGTTAAGAATATTAGCACCCAACCACATTCCCCTACCCCACATTTGAAGGTTTTTAAACCTTACCGAACATAACGAAACTACAATTTATCGAATGTATTTAAACATTACAATGTTAAAAGGCATAGGTGACGCCGTGCTAAGAGCGTGTGTGTTACCGTGTTGGCGGTTCTCTGCTGCCATGTTTATCTTTTTTTAATTGTATGTTTACTAATAGGCTCCATACAATCAGGACCATAGGATCTCGCTGAAATGTAAAATTAAGGAAAAGGAACTTCATTACATTCTTGTCACTGACGACGAGTCGGATAGATCTCTCAGAATTGAATTTGTTTTTGACGCTAATTATGACGATATTAAAGAATATTCCGATTCTTGTCCATCAAACTGTACACTACTACTGAATTTTTTACGGGTGATACAGGGTAAGCATTGATCCGAATATGATTTAAATTAAATAATCAATAATAATTGCATGGTTTAAATAAATGTATTTTTCATTATCAACTTATAATTAGTTTTTTTGTTGCAAAATTAAACAGGAAAAAGAATTTGGGATTGTTATACAACTTATGAGGAAGTAGATGCAGATGATGAGGAGCAAGTGCATTTGGTTGATTAATTTACCTAAATGAATTTCAGTTTTTCGGCCATATAAATAGAAGGACATTGAAATCTACCTCGAATTTAATTGTCGTAGGCTACAGGTTTTGTACATGGTTTTAATGCTGACTTTTTAAATAAAGTGTTCATAAGGTGATAGTGATGATGATAGAGATGAGTGTTTTTTATTGTCATATCAATCTCAAAAACTGGTAATTTTTTCAGCAAAAACTTTTCTCTCATTAGAATAAAGAAATATAAAAGGAAAAGACACAGGACCTTTTTAACAAGGAGTGCATGTAACAAACCAATGTTAGCGAAGGTTACTCACAATAGTCACAATTGTCAGTTTCAGTACAAATTGTCATTACCTTGTAATACGAAAAATATGGACTACTGGCTTTGCAAGTTTCTTTCAGTAAGCTTTTTTCTGTGCTACGCTACACTACATGAGCTACACCTTATTTTATTGGCAACATAATACATATAAATACGTCAAGTTTATGCGAACGTTTTTTCTGTCCGTCCGTAAACACGATACCTTAGAAACTTCGTTATCCAAATTCTGTTTTCACCAATGGAATACTAGGAAGCCTTGTGTAATTTTGAATGATCCAGGACGACGGTGACAGATCAAAACCGTAAAAGCTTGAAACTATTCTAATTTCTATGCTTTTGCTACTTTTATATTTCGAATGAAATGTTTATTTTTATCCATATTTGTTGGGTTGTCAAAATAACTGTTTTTGAACTTTTTATAGTTTTATTGAAAAAATATGCAATGTTTCCACGACTCCACGTAAGCATATGAATTATTTTCCCTGATGATTTCCTTTTAAGAGATTTTACTGTATGTAGTTGCTGTTTGGTTTCGGTTTGTTGGTGGAAATTTATAACACTGCTAATTTAGAAGTGCTTAATACTTGCTTTTTATATTTTATTCTTTGTTCTTCCAAGTATTATATGAAAACAGTAAAAATATTTATCGTTTTTGATGTTCCATTCAGTTTAAAAGAAATTTTTACAAAAATATGAGTTTGCAATTGTGTAGGACGTCAAGTTCGTTTTACTATTGACATTTAATTGTAGGTATTTTAACTGTGACGACTAACGGATAATATGGCTTCGCACTTTCCAACAAACCATAAATATGCACCTTGCATGTTTTAAGTAGGTTTGTGAATAGGACTTTAATATAAAAATAAAAATTAATACGACGAGTGTAAAATTGGAAAGCTATTTTATTCAAAAAAACAAAACCCAATATTTCGATCCAATCCAGGATCTTCATCAGGGGATTTAAAATTTTTAAATTTACACTTTGAAAATTTTAGTCATGAGTTCAATACTTTTGTCGAAATTACCTCGCCCCAGAAATTATTTTCCCGTTTTAGAGTAGTGGTAACTTTTTAAGTAGATTACTAAAATTAAACTTAATTATTGGGAGATAAATTTAATACAGCATATATTTGCATATTCTTCATAGACAAAACAAAATTATTTTCCCGTTTTAGAGTAGTGGTAACTTTTTAAGTAGATTACTAAAATTAAACTTAATTATTGGGAGATAAATTTAATACAGCATATATTTGCATATTCTTCATACACAAAACAGTATATGACCTTCTCCAACTGCCATTTGTGACAAACCATAATTAACTGTCTAGGCGCATTTAGGTAGTTAGTAGTTTACTGTGGTGCTAAAAGTTTTCAATAAAAGTTTCTACACTATGATTTAAACAGTTTGAATATGATACTTTGTTATAGCTTTTAAGAGAAAAATGAATACACAATATTTTCAAAAAAACATTTCTTATAACACAAAATTGGTCAAGTTAAAAATTTTGAGGTTTTATTTCACAATTCATAATTAAGAAATTTAAAAAATAACCGTAAATAATGCTCCGTAACAACACTTTCCATAGTTGACCGTATACTTCATCTTAGAGTCGATTTTTGCAATTTGGTTATTGATAATTTTATTGTTTTACATTTTCGAGCATCATGGTTTTTTGTCCATCATCATCTTATCTTCGAGCATCATGGGTTTTTTCTCCATCATCTTGTCTTCGAGCATCATGGGTTTTTTC
>JAHZMT010002621.1:0-11890 GCA_027743785.1 Sinhomidia bicolor
GAATTTTTCGGGAAAAGGGTTTATGATTTTAGTTTGCTTGCTTATCATCGTACACAACTCATGATTTTTTGGTAATCTGAAATATGGGTATATAATGATAAGTTGGAGTAGATAAGCAAAGATAAGTATATTATTAAGACCAGAGTAAATAGTGGAGAATATTTTTGCAGATAAAAAAAGCATAAAATTTGATGTAAAATGAGAAAAGGACAACGATGATTCATTAGCATTTTCCCTCGTTTTATCACAGTTTTATCAACTGCTGTTTTCATGTTAAATTTTGAAATACATAAAAAATTAATTGTACTTTACTTTTAAAATGTTGGCTGTCAATACCAAAGGACCACCAAAATGGCATAATAAATGGTTGTAATGCATTCTCGATAATAATTACTTTGAAGAAATTGAGTTTAAATGTCCATTGCTTTTTCATTTGTCATATTTGTCCACTTGCATCTGCATTCGCAAGTGGTTGTTCACCATTAGTCGGGAAGTGAGCTTGGCGCAAGATGAACAGGTAACCACCTACTTTTTCTGGCAGGCGGTTGACGACGTGAATCGAGGACATATCAAAGCAGCCGACAGGCTGTACCAGTTAAAGGCACTTCAGGACGCGTCCAGGAAGCATGAGTACCTGAAACTCGCACGCCAGTTGGAAGGATATGGCAGTATCGTGTTTCCACACTGCCCCTGTGACTCCCGAAAAGAAGGACATGTCATCGCCATCATCTCTGCGGCAAGCTTTGAGTTACAAGCGTGCAAAGAGGATGGCACGCTGGAGTCGCAAGTTATTCAATTTTCTTGGGCCTCTATTATCCAGTGGGATGTGGATGATGAAGGAATGGCCTTTGCATTCCAATACCAAAGACCGGATAAGCCAGCGAGATGGGTCAAAATATTCACAACATATGTATGTGCCAATCAAATTTTAAACGCATTAAATATAACAAACTCTGTAATGCCATGTTTGTTTACTAAATAATAATTTCATGTTTTTTCCATGTCATTTCAGTTCCATTTTATGAATGACTGTTTTGAGCGCTTGAAGGAGGAAGTAATTTGCGCCAAGAAGGAAAATCACCTGCAGTATCATCAGCTCCCACAGCATAATAACAGTAGTAGTAATAGTAATAATATCAAAGGTAGTCATTCGAGCATCAACGATGATGACTCAACTAGCGGCACCACTCCATCCACAAATTAATAAGCACTATTAGTGAAAAAAATCACTTTATAATAAGCTGCCATTGTTATCCCCCTCCGCAAGATATATTGATATATATACCTACTTATATATAGCCCACCCTTCCACCACCTGAATTAAAACTACTGGATCTTTTTCAAGATTATTGAAATCAAACCGAAATCACAAAAACACACAAATTATTCCTTCCATTCATTTCCCCGGAAATTATTATATACAAACACGAGACATTGATTGCCGTTAAAAATTACTTCACATGATTCCCAGTAAAACTGATATAAGATTATACAATTTATTATGATGATAATGACTCTGACAACTCGATCTAAATTTTGACTATGCACTATACTCAAGAAGATTGTTTGTACGCATTTAGCAAAATTTTTGCAAGCAATACTACAAACAAACTCACCAGTCATTTAAGAAAAAAATGTCATACATTATTTTAAAATGGTTACGAGAATCTCTTAAAAGAATTTTGCTAACTAAGGATACACAGCACTACAGCAGCAAATATAGTATGGTATCGTTCGCATTATTGTAGCACTTTCTGAAAAAATATCCAAGACAAAGGGGACCTTATCTCGCGCATTGAGTGTAACACGTACTATTACTGTTTAAAACATATTATTTGTAATTTTTGGATCAAGAAGTAAGAATTTTAATTTTAAAAAAATCAGCTACATAAATTATCGAATGAGCCTAAAAAGGAAAAACAACCTATTATTTCTTTTTATGCAAAAAATTTGCTTTTTATTCACTGATAATGAGAAAGAAAGAAGCATAACGTGCTGCTGTACACTTACATAAAATACTATTGAAAATTATTTACGTACACAAAAAAATTAAGTATATAATAATAATAATAATTAATAATAAACATGGTCAGCATAACAATAGGTGGTACGATCGTAATAAACTATTATATTATTATTGAATTGTTTAGCGTAGTACATAAATCCATTATCATACAGTTATTCCAATGATGGTGTTATTCTTATATATGTGTATATGTAATTAATTATTGTTGTATTTTATGTATATTAATAGAGAATGTATAATGGTAGTTGAAAATTAATTATTACGTAGTACAGTTTTTAGACGTAAAAAACAAGACAGTCACAACAATGTACACACACGCTATGATTATGATTCTATACAGCTAAATTGCCACTGAGAGGAGAAGGATAATATAATAATGAACATGCATGAGTATAATTAAACTCTATAAAGTTAAATATATTATATACACCAACAAATTTATCCAATAATTATGATACATCCATCATCGTCATCATCAATCATCATTACTATACATTGATTATGTGCCATTTCTACATACCTGGCTCTGGCTACTGTTGCTGGCTATATATATTATTCACATCTTAGAAAAAATTGCATACATGCTTACAAAAAATCATTCTAACCAAACATCAATACAAAATGTCAAAATCATTTGACACTGAGAACACGACAATGCTACCATAGTAGTAATTCAAATAAAGATAAATTTTAAAACGCTGTGTTCACGTTCATATTATCAATACATTAATAATAAATAAAAATATACACTTGCGCAAAGTATTCATCATATTTTACATTCGCATTCATAACATCTATTATCGTTTACAGTAAAACGAATTTAGTAACTTTTTAACTCATAAAATCGTTCATACAAACTAAAACTAGTAATTCACTACATATCTTTTGTATTTGTATAGTAATACTACTTGCTTGATTTTCTATTCCTATGTATCACTAATTATTTATTATTTACTCCTCCCCTTTATTCATACATCTTTTTATACAATAAATAGGTATGTATACAATTACGAAAAACGTGTGCAATGGTAAAAATTGAGAGAAAAAATGAACGTGGTTTAAAATAGTCGTAAACATTTTTGTAGTCTTGTTTGTAGTCATTAATTGAACTGTAGTTATTACATTTTTATAAAAGGTCGTACGCCTTTAATGCTTCCTCTAGCTTCTTTCTGGCTATCAGAACACGTTCCTCTTGGGTTCGGATATCATCCTCCCGTACACTAACAGCTTGAATCAGCGGTTGATCAGGATTTATGTACACGCCTGGATTGGTTTCTAAATTCGGTCTGGGCATTGTTTGTCCTGTAATCGGCTGCCCGTTGCAGTGTAGCGCAGTAGCGACGGATTGGAGAACCGTGTCTGGACGAATGTTGGGACCTACAGGTTCCACACCTTTAGGAAGATCTAGAGCATCAAGTGGAGAACCGGAAACGTCGCACGAGCGTAATCCTTCCAATCGTTTTTCCCAAAACAGCTGCAAACAGAAGAAAGCTCTTAAATGCTAAAATTTGGGAAATAGACATGCATGCATTTTTAACTAAGCTAATAAGCTATGAACAAGGCAAGTTATATTTAAACAGAATTCACAACGACATGAATATGTGACAAGTTTAACTCATCATACCTGTTTTGGTTTTTCTTGATGCCCATGCTTAAAGTCTACCTTGACTGTGCTGAGCTTTTGAGTTTTATGTACCGTTACGGGTTGCTTGAAAATGGATGCAGTTTGCCGAATTGGTGGTAATAACGAGGTATCACTTCTAGCTCCACGGCTATTAAAGTTAGGAAAATGAGACCATATATACATTAAAATCTATTACTATTGTTGTTTTCAAAATGTAAAAACAATTGTAGGAGTTTTTCAAACCTGTAATCGGTGTGGGCACGATGTTTTTTATTCTTCCTTAGAAGCAAGTTATTTACTTTGCCAGTTCGGAAATCAAAAGTGCTCAGATCTACTGAATCCCCCAGAAACCGTGAAAGCTGGGGTTTGCTCCAGAATTTTTTCCCATTTGGACTATGATAACATACATCAATTTTTCCCGCAGATAGTCCAGTTTTCCTTACAATTTCTTCCCTCACCCAGCCTTTAGGCAACGCACCACCGACTTCAAATTGTTTCCTTTCTTCCTGTGCCAAACCTTGTTGAAGTGGTTCATCTTCAGAAATTTGCTGTTGCAATTCCCGTTGCTGTTGTTGTTGTTGTTGCTGCTGCTGCTGCTGTTGTAACTTTTGTTGCTGCAACTCTCTCTGTTGTTGTAACAACAAATGTTGCTGTTGGCGTTCACGTTCTCTCTCCCTTTCTCTCTCTCTTTCTCGATGATGCTGTTCCCTTTCCTGTTGCCTTTGACGCTGCTGCTCCCTCTCCCTTTCTCTCAACTGTTGTTCCTGCTGACGCTGATGACGCTGTTCCAACTGCTGCTGCTGCTGAACAGCTTGCTGAAGATGTTGTTGAATCTGTTGCTGTAACAACTGCTCAGTGGGAAGATGAGGAAGTGCTAGCTTTGAATGATGATGGGCAGCGGCCGCGGCCTGCAGTAACTGCTGATGATGATCCCGTTCGCGTTCCCTTTCCCTCTCTCTCTCGCGGTCCCCCCGATGAGAGTGATGATCCCTTTCCCCTCTATGATGAGGTTGATGATGATGATCACGCTCTGCCCTATGATCCCTGCTACTACTGTGATGATGATGATCCCGGTCTCCTCTGTGATGATGTTGACGATGCTCACGAGGTTCTCGATGATGTTGCTGCTGTTGTGCCGCCTGCTGCTGCTGCTGGAGTAACTGCTGTTGTTGGAGAAGGTGGTGCTGGAGGGGGTCCAACAATTCTCGAACTCGCCTCTCCTCCAACATCATTAACTTTTTCTTGGGTATAATTATAACTATTAATTAACTCCACTAATTAAAAACCCCTTCCTCACTTTTTTATATACCCCTCATACTAACCAACAAAAATAGTTAACAGTTCACTTAACTAAAATATTTTTAGTTAGTTTTCCTCACAGGAAATGATTAATAATTAGAAATAATAGTGTTTTTATTGTTTTGGTCTTTTACTGTACTCCTACTGTGTATTAATGTGTGCATCTTTTTGTGGTAGTAGTGGTGGTGGTGGTGGTGCTGCTG
Organism: Sinhomidia bicolor; assembly: GCA_027743785.1. Classification (NCBI taxonomy): domain Eukaryota; kingdom Metazoa; phylum Arthropoda; class Collembola; order Entomobryomorpha; family Entomobryidae; genus Sinhomidia; species Sinhomidia bicolor. The sequence goes on from JAHZMT010002621.1 coordinate 5,153, forward strand.
CTGCTTCTGATGATGATGGGATTATACGATATTTATGAGATGTCATCAACGCAGTGAACGCAATGGTAAGGAAATGTAGAGCACAGGGAGCCTGAGAGAAGGAAGGAGGTAGTAAAGCGTAGTATCTAAATATTATATCTGTCTGGTCAGCGAGTGTATTGCGTAAAAGAATACGCTTGTTGTGCTTCTATTTGCCCTCCAAACACAACCAAAAATTGTGCCCATTTTGAGTCCATGTTTTTCCCAGAGTTGGTACAGCTGTTGCAAGCGAGCGAGCAAGCAAACAAGATAAATTCTGTCTGTTGTGTGCTGTTGCTGTTGTTGTTGACTGGACTGACAATAAAAATAGATTTTTGGGTATAGCATTTTATTATTATTGCTTCAACCTTGTTGTTCACGTTTTGCCTTTACATTCTTGTGAAAACTACTTACTTCTACTACGTATTTCTCACCTTCACTTTTACAGTTTACAACTAGGCTACAGATAGATAGAGTGGTAGAAGTAGAAGTAGAATATCTAGCTAGATCGTCAGCGGAGAAGCAGCAGCAGAAACATCATCATATTATTATTATCATGTCAGCTTGTCGTAGCTAAAAGCTAGTAGCGAGAGCAAAACTGGAGTTTATATTGCCTTTCTCTTCTTTTGTACTCTTTCTTTCGGATCGGAATAGTTTCTCTTTTTGTAGTCAATCTTGGTTATCTTTTGTCTTGTAGCTCTGCAGCTCCGTTCTTCATCGTCAGTGACACGACACGAGCCAATACGTTAAAACTGAAGCAATAATATTTTTACTTACTAGGTAGGAAAATAGAATATTTTTGAAAGTTTGATACTGTTAATTACGTTATTACTGACATCATCAACTGTGCGCTTTCACATAGGGTATAAAGTTATCTTAATCACTGATTATTCGTTTTTTGGAAAGAGTTGTAAAATAGTGCCTGCTTAAATGAGAATTGTTATTTGTTATATAATAATATAAAAAAAAATAATAAAAGTGAAAGGCTGACAGAGGCTGTGGTGGTGAGGAGAAGGAGATTTAAATGAAGCTTATTTTGTTGTGACGACTCAACGGTAGTGTGTAGTAGAGGAGAGAATTCCAAGATGAGTGCGAAGGTAAGAGCCTGAAAGAATTATTGAACGTCATGATAAAAACTATGTAAAAATGCTGCAGTGGTTAGCTACTTAAAATATAATGTTGTTTTGTATGTTTTTCAGGATGTAGCTGGTATGATTTTGAAGGGGATGTTTGACAGTTTGAAGGGACCATACTGGTTGTATAGTCTTGACTCCATCCAGTCACAAGCGCACAGTGACCGTCTTCAGTTTCAAAACGTTAACGTTAAGCAAAATATTAGTAAACGTGCCAGAAAGGAGTAAGTTGAATAATGAATAAGTAGAAATGATTGATTGATTACTTGTATTGTTTATGAGGAGAGGAAAAGTGTTTACATTGCATTCTTCTAACTACATATTATGAACTATGAACCAAATTATGGATTGTGATTTTCAGAGAGCCAAGACTTCTGAACAGAGTATTTCAATGCTGTACTCTCAACGGACTAGTTTTCGGACTATCGATACTAATTTTCAACCAGGCTCTTCTTCCCTTTCTTCAGACGATTCTGATTTTCATATCAGCGTTTTTTCTGGAAACAACAGATGAGGATACCAACTGGAACGTGACAAGACTGATTCTCAAGTCTACCTTTGACTCTTGCTGGGTCGCTCCTTTGTTTCTGTTGAGTCGAGTGGTGAACGCACTCTGGTTTCAGGATATTGGAAACCTCGCTTATAAATACTCAATAGGACGTCCCAAGCCCATCCCCAGTCTTTCTACCTTCATTGCTGACAATCTTTTTTCGTTTATCATTCAGTGTTTGTTTCTCGTCCAGGCAACCATTGTGTCAGTAATCCCATTACCTGCCCCACTCCCTGATGCCTTATACCTTTTTCACATGTGCTTGCTCTATAGTCTGTACGCGTTTGAGTACAAGTGGGTTCAAATGGGATGGCCCTTGCATCAACGACTTCAATATTTGGAATCCAATTGGCCTTACTTTCTGGGATTCGGACTGCCACTTAGCTTCATTACATACTACCCGGATGAATTTTTCATGTCGGGCTGCTTTTTCGCCCTCGTTTTTCCACTTTTTATTATTGCTGGAAACGAGGCTGAAGTTGCCACGGTGCCTGTAAAGAAAATGACCATATTTGGACTAGTCGTTAAAGCAAGCAATGTAATCTTTAATTTGGGAATGAGTAGCACCTTTGCTACTGGCAATACTTCTTTCTCAAATCAGAAGCATTATCAGCAGCAGCCGCAACAATCGCCAAGTCACAGAGCTGCAGCAGCTACTAACGTCCGACGAAGTAATAGATAATATATACCATTATTGTTGTTATCCTTTATATTACAGGCTAAAATTATAGTTATCTGTATCTCTCATTCAAAAAAATTATCATATATTTTGAAAGCGTTGTGTTTATTTCGAATCTACTCATTTTTTTCGTTGAGCATTTATTTAGCGATTTTAACAATAAAACCGAGTGTACTGAAAAACAAAATACCTAATGTGTGTATGTAAATACTTTTCGACAATTACTGCCACTTCATTTTTATCTTATTATTTTCATAATTCTTTCATCGGGGCTTCCCATCCAGCTAGACTTGTATCCTAGCATACATACACAGCACAACAAACAATTAACGACGACAACTCCCATATCGATAGTATGAAAGTCAGTCGAAAAAATGCCAAAAATCCGGCGTACGTTGTGCAATAGTGCAGTTTATTTGGCATGTATATTTTAAAGTGAAAAAGGGGAATCAATAGACAGCGTATCAAGGTGCCCCAAGGCGTTTACCTTTTCATTCGCTCACAAATAATTTTGTGGAATTGAGCATAATATACATAGGATAATACAGACAGATAGAACATGTACAGCTGAAGAAAAATGTACAGGGAAAGTTGTGCCGTCTATATGCAAATATATGTTGCAAAAAAACGTGAAAGATTCAACGGCACTGGCAATTAGAATATCACGGCAGCTAAATGCAAATTATTCTCCCATAACAGCATTTTGTGGGCAAGCAAGTAGCAAAGCCATAAACAAGATTGAAAGAAAAAGTTGAAGCCGACCCACACACAAAATGTCTTGTTGTTGCATTGATCGTTGATTCTTCTTTTGGTAGTTGTTGTGGTCAAAAGTGTCAGCGCTACTCGGGCTTTTTTTGGAGTTGGAATAATGAGAAAAAGTAAACAAAGTATCATTTATGAAGAATATTAGCGTATTACTTTTATAAATCATTGCTAAGCACAAAATATTTTTCTGGACAAACTGTGGACGCTTCTCTGCCAACAGTGCCAACTCTGATCACTGACTTGAAAGAGTCTAACAACCTTTTTATATAAAAACCTTTACAATTGTTCTTCTTTGAACTTTATTGCATCATGATTCATGAATAGAGTAATGAACGAAACGGTACAATGGTGTTAGTTAATTAGAATTGACGCAGTCGACGGAGGGAAGAGTAATTTTTTATTGAAAGGTTTAAATACTAATTGGTCAAGACGGGAAACTGCCGGGTTAGTCGGACTGTGCCAGAGCCTGAAGAGCTAGTAGACATGGCTAGCTCTACTAGTTCCAGCTTTGGCTTCCAGCCGGGTCATGTCTTCAAAGTTATCAGTGCAAAGGATAGATATGTAAGTAGCAAGTTCATTTCATGTCATAATCTTCATTAATAGCAATATGACTATATTATATCTGTCTTTTCCTTGTCTAGAGTATTGAAATTGCGGATGGAAGCATAGAACCGGGTGCTAAAGTGGTAACGCAGAAATCTAAAAACGTCCCAAGTCAAAAGTTTAAGACTGAGCAAGTTGAAGATGGTAAGTAGGAATATTAAATGAAGTATTTTTTATGTTCCAAGCAAATTGTCTTTTAAAATTTCGTACTATTTGAGTATAGTATGTATGTATAAACGTAAAAGGTCATTGATAATTTTATTTTTCATAACAGCTCCGGGGGAGTATCGAGTTTCCGCAGTGTTACAACCTAGCGATGGAACACAGCTTGTGTGGGATTTTATACCTGGAGAAGGATTAGTTATTCACAATGTTCGTTTTTAAAAAGTTTTTCACAAGATTATTAAAACTTTAAAACAAATTACTGTAAACTATTATTTTAAAATTAAGCAGACAGCGAGTGGAAGTCCTAACCAAATTTGGACAACTGAGAGAGTGCATCCAGGAAATAATCGAATTTGTTTTATTAGAACTAAAGACGGTTTATGTTTAAGGAACATGGGGTAAGAATTTTTTGAATCAAAATTGTTTTAAGTTAAACTCATTATAGTTTTGTATTGATCTATGGATGACTTAAAATAAAAATTATTTCAAGTTAAATATAAATTGTTTAATGTACTTAATTTTACTTTTAATTTTAATTTTCCAGGAAAGGAAAGCAGTTAGCCTTAGTACCGAAAGACGCTAAAGATTCTTATCAGCATTGGCGACTCGATCCAACGACTTCTTATTAGATTACATATATTAAATTAAAAACGTATATTCAGCAGCCCCAATTATTAGTTGTAAAGATTGATAGTTAGTTAAATCATTGTTTTAAAGTTAGATAGTGAGGTTTTTTATTTTCTTTACGTTTACGATCACATCTCTCAATTTATTTTGTCAGCTAATGTGCTCATTTAAACAGTTTAGTTAAATGCTGGCGTAAAATTTACATCGATTTGTATAACAAAATAGGTTTTAGATGTTGTCCCGTTGTCTCGGTAATTATATTTAAACTTGCTGGTATAATTTACAGATTCTTATCAGCATTGGCGACTCGATCCAACGACTTCTTATTAGATTACATATATTAAATTAAAAACGTATATTCAGCCGCCCCAATTATTAGTTGTAAAGATTGATAGTTAGTTAATTATTGTTTTAAAGTTAGATAGTGAAGGTTGGTTTTTTCTTTTCTTTACATTTACGATCACATCTCTCAATTTATTTTGTCAGCTAATGTGCTCATTTAAACAGTTTAGTTAAATGCTGGCGTAAAATTTACATCGATGTGTATAACAAAATAGGTTTTAGATGTTGTCCCGTTGTCTCGGTAATTATATTTAAACTTGCTGGTATAATTTACAATCAATGCATACGCAACAGCTAATCTGCCTTACTTGACTGAATTGTCAATATTTGTCAATCACCGTCGTCCATTTAATTGTTTGGATAACCATGAATCAACTCAAAATCCAAGCACCACCGTACTTGCGATAAATATTATCGTTGTTATTGTTGTACTTAAAGATTGCTATTTTTATACTACTTGCATAAGTTAGTACAATACAATTACAAATAGAATTATAAAATTATTTGACGATGAAAATGACAAGTTAATCATGTCATTTTTAAATTCAGTGCATTTTTGTAAAGTACATATGATGCGATTTCGACCGCAAGATTGATAATAACGATGAAACAAATAATCCAGTGATTAGTGATGTCATGAATTTCACCTCAGCTCATTGTCAGTATTTTCACAATATTTACTCCACACTAAATCGAAATAGTATGAACGAAACTAATGCAGCATAATAGGTAATAAATTTAGATAAATTACTTTTAATTAAAATACACATCAATACAATATTACATGAATTATGATAAATGCAAATCACTGCCATTTATATTGCAATTACATTATTGTAATTGTAATTTTTCCTCTTTGTAGTTTTAGACCTTTATATTATAAATTTATGAACGTGGCCATTAAATTTTGAAGGTGACTACTAGTATATAATCCTATGCATTTTATAAGTAAATCAAATTGCGGTTGTGAAATCAATGTTATGACCAAAGTATATTATTATTATAAAAAATATTTATTATGAATCTTTATAATACCCTTGTTATTGATTTTAATTAATCAATAATTTTTTGTCCTTTTATTGCAACACACCAAAACGATGGTCACCGTTTGAGTTACAAAGAATTGTTGTATTATTATTATCTGTACACTGTACACCGTAAAAATTAACATCATCATCAAATCAATAATTTCTGAAAGAAATATTTCAACCTTATGCATTTAAAACTTTGAAAATTACTGTTGGCTTTTACGTTTTTCTGGCGTTAATTTTCATTTTGCTGCTAAAAATATTTTGAAAAAACAATAATAATTATTTACTGAACATGTATTGTTGTCCCAGGCAACAACGTGATCCTACCATCCTGCCAATGGTTTATGTTATGTTACGACTACGACTATTATGAGTTTGTATGTGTGAACGGAATAAGCGGATACAATAATGCGTAGATATGAAACGAACGAGCGAATGCAGGAACAAATGCAATAAGCACAAAAAGTACAAACAAGTACAACTCTTCATTTTAAAGCAAGTCAGTAAGCAAGCGACACGCAACCCAAAGCAAAAATCTTCCCATTCCTCGTCTAGTCGCTGTGCAGCAAACTTTTCCTACTTGCTTGCATTGCTTTGGCCTTGAGAGAGAGAATGTAAGAATTTGTCAGAGTCCAATTCCCTTGCATGTGGCGCTCAACTATTCTCCACTTGTAGGTCAGTTCCACACGTCGCTCCTGCTCGGTCTCTATTTTACCTTCGCTGCTTCGCTGGGGATGGCCTTGGAATTCAGTGGAGGTTGATACACCGACTTGGGGCAAGTTGATACATCTGTAATGTATACTAAACATGCTCACATCCCACCAC
>JAHZMT010002622.1:0-11269 GCA_027743785.1 Sinhomidia bicolor
CTGTTAGGTTAAATTAGATAATTTATATTTCCACCAAACGAATAGGCTTGCCATTGTCTTTTACATCCAAAACGAAGAATGAGACAAGCAGCGTTGGAGTGTTTGTCGGTAGTTTCTCATTCCTTGGGATCTCATGTAGCCCTTCCTATGTTTCGGCAAGTTATAATGGAAGAGGAGGAACAGGAAAGGCAAGCAATTATACAAAACAGTGCCGACAGGTAACAAAACAGTAAAAATTTCTCGGTTCGCAAATTGCTTGATATAATGATCAGATTCGGAAAACTATAGTAGGAAAATTCATAAATATTATGTCAAACTTCATATATTTTCACATGGTGTAGCATTTCATCTGCCTCTGGAATTGGGTCTGCCTCTAGTGATCCTGAAGCTGAGCCTTCCATTCCTCCTCAAGAGACAGTTCCCAGCCGAATCCCTGTTCCAGTGTCTCGAATAAATGAAAATGGTTCAAATCCAACATCTCCCAAAAAGATAAAGTTCACAGGATCTCCAATTGCCGCGGCTTCCGCAAGAATATCTCGACACTTGTTACCCACACCTAGTTTAAATGATCTTGTTGAGTACGCAGTTAAAATACCAGCTAGCAGCAAACTTTTGAGCCGTCAAAACCGTGCGGTGAGCAGACAAGACGAGATTACGTCAGGAGGAGAGTCAGGTGAAAGCGGTGGTTCTGCAAATACTCAAGGAAGGAGAATAGCGTCCTCCAGCGGGACTAGTAGCAGTAGCGTTACCAATTTGGAGCTAGAGCTGGAGCCCGTATTAAATGCAATTGGGTCTGGAAGGAAAAAGCAAACTAATGACATGGCCAACTCAGTGATGGCAGCAGATGTTGCATGGATTTTAGCCGGCTCTGGTCCTATTAAACCATGCGAAGGAACTTCTGTGCTTGCCCCAATTTACAGGTACTGCATTACAACGTATTACTCTGCCAGCGCTTTCACCTGGTCATTTATACTGTTATGCGTCGCGTGAGTGGGTGGGTCGGTAGGTGGTAAGTAAAATGAAAGCAGTCTATAGCGTTGTTCATTGAACTTTCCCCTTATAGATTGCCAGAGAGACAGTTAATTTCTGACCGCACGATTACTCATACTCATCTACGTCAACTGGGCATGCTTTCATCTGGAGAGTCTGATTCAAACGGAAGCGATCAAGGGTTTTCAAAAATGCAGAGGATGACTGGCAATAATCGGGAGAAAAATTCAAATTCCAGTTCATCTCAACATAGTCCTAATGGTCATTCATCTGAATCGGTATGTGTTTATATAACTTTTTGAGCTAGCTAGTGAATACCGTTGGTAGCTTGAAAACTTGCTGACGTGCGATGTATGTAAGTAGGGCGGTGCGGCTTTATATAAATTTATCCGCCATATAAATATATACTACAATAAATTTGCTTTATATGTATCCAATTTTGGTTACTAATAAATACATAAAACTAACAGCAATTCCAACAGTTACTAAATGGTTTTATTAACCTAATGCAATTAACAATCCATTTAGTTTAAAGTAATCAGCAAAATTATCAGGTCCAATGTTGAATTTAATAATAAAATCTTAATGGTTTGACTAGTATAACAAGAGAAATTGTATGCAAGGCTATGTACAATAATCTCTACATCATAACAGGTATTAGGACAGACAGTAGTATTGAATTCCCTCTTGGATACAAAAAATGTAGGTCTCACTTACGATTAGTGTCAATATTTTGCAAATGACGACTTCATTCATTTATCAAGCGTCTTAATCTACACAAAAACGTTTACCGAAGATAGTTGAAATGTAGTACACAAACCAAGGAAGTACAAACTGTTTACCAACCATCAAGCAGTTTGTCATCCGGAATGTCAGTATATTGACAACACGTTTGTGTTAAGCAAATGAAAGATATTGTGTAAGTGCACTTCAGAAATGGGTCGTGCCGCATAACCTAACATGAGTATTAATTTTCTCGTTTATGATAAGCTTTTAAAGTAATAAACTGTCAAAAGTAAAAAGTCTTTAATAAACTAAATGGTTACTCTTCCATCAGCTTAAACGATACTTTAGTAAATGAGCGAAAAAAAAATAAATTAAGAGACCATTATTTCCACCCACCCATCACGAATGTACATATATTCAAATCAATAAAGTATTAATGTTTTTAGCAGTTACAAAAATTGCAAAAATTTCGGCAGCTATCATAAATACTAACAGTGTCAACCAACATGCAGTTAGCTAAGGAGGACAAACTGTTGGTAGTGATGGTGGTGGTGGCACTGCAAGAAAGAAATAAAAATGCACTTTTCCTTTGTACACACTGACTACAATCACACCTTTTTATGAAAAGTGTTCCAGCCATCATTCAACAAAGGCGTGTGTGCAATGTAAATATATCATATTGTTGTGTACGACCACAAAAGTAATGACCCCTTTGTGAAGCAATATTTTGACCTAATTTTACCCTTTTTATACAAAACCAAATCGAAATTAGTTTTGTTCACTTTCACCTATTCTGAGTATATAAATATACCTACATACATATGTACATTTCAGCCTATCATTCAAAAAGGTTTAATTCCACCTATGTACCTGTATTATTATGGCTGATTACATTTACATACTACGTTGCCTTAAATTTCTAATCTTGTGATCACCAGAAGTTTGTCCATTTTCAAGAGAAATATAGACATAATATATTTTGCCATATGTTTTGAGTGTTACTAAAATTAGACCAGAGTCTGAACAGCTTCCATTTAAAAACTGCGTGATATAGGATTGTAGGTACGTAATAGGAAACTAAATTTATATACTTTTTTGGCATTATGTCAGCTTTAAACACCCCATGTTTGACCACAATCGTTTACGGGGCAATTTTTTTCCGGAAAATAGTTCAAACAGCATTTGAAAAAATATACCTACACAACACACAAATAGTGTAAAGCCGAGAATGAATGGTTGGCTGGCTGGTTAAAATATGATCGATCTGCCACTTTTTAGTCGACCTAAACATTCATTTTCCGACGCTTATGGCTTTGTCGTTATCGTTAGTGTTGGGGGAATGGTGAATATTCAATGCACACAAAATCTAGTTCATTTACAAAAAATGAAGTTGGGCCACGTATTTGCATCAAATATCTAGAGCGGTGTGGCGTAGGTGGTTTGCCCCAATATTTACAACAAAGAAAGAAACCTCTATATTGTTGTTGATGATGTAGAAGTTACAGCGAAAGTAAAAAAAAAGAACAACGTTCTATGCTTTCTTTCCTACGTCTCCTTAGTCAATGCATGGTGTACAGGTGTACTTTTCATGCTTGTTCTCCTCCTCTCCCTCTTCAACTTCTGTTGATTTTGTTTACGACATTTTTTGCAAGTCGTGGTTTTCTATGTATGTGTGTTACATTGTTACACTGCTTCTGCATTTCATGCTTGATATTTTGCGCCAAATTCCTGATGATGAACAGTAAACACCATATCGTGTCTTTTGTGGCAAGTGTCTCCTTCATCAGACATTCAAGTCAATCGTCAACCCCATTGTGTGGCGTAGAGTTGATGTTTCCAACCAAAAATGCTGAGAGAGACCTTGTGAGATTATACAGATTACTTTTATTGTCACTTCTGGATTTCGATTGTTTATTATTCTTATCTTGCTGATTTTTGGTTATTACACAATCACACATGGTAGGTGGTACGGAATAATACTCAATTCCTTGTAGGATTGCAATCAAAATTACGAAATGCTTTTAACATATTATATTGAATTTTGAACTGTGTTTTGGCCTTAACAAATTTATTTATTTGACGACAAAATGACATGCAGATTCAATAGAATTCAATAATATTATGTCTGGGTTCCCTTTCAGTTGTTGTGTAAGTAAATTTTTTTGCAGTGAAAGGTAAACTTTTATGCTCTGCATGAAACATTGATTATGCTATGAGCAATCATCATTCTTGACTTTGTAATCCTGTCATTTGTATCACTCAAATTGAATATTTCACCTCTGATCGTGGCGTGCGTAAAATCAAGTAAACATTTATCATTCATTATTGTACTCTGCTAGCTACTGGCTACTACACAATCATAGAAATGCAAGCGCATTTTCCTTACCGTCCATATCATAAAAGTAACAGTCCTGTGGTTTCAGGAACTAGGATATCGAACGCTAGCCAAACCCATTTAAATGGTTTTCACAATATAGTTGCAGTATATTCCGCTTTAGTTTTCTGCTCCAATAGAACTTGATGTGGTTTTTGAAGGTGGAGTGAAGAATTCGTTTTATGCTTGTAAACCTGTTTTGTTTTAGTTTTGTAACGGCAAACGATAAATTTACAAACAAAAAAGAGATGCAAGAAGGTAGTTGAGGTGAGCATGTAAAATTGTTAGTTAAATTGTTTTCTGGTTTTTGATGAAATTTCTTCGAGTATCGTAAGATTTGGCGGAAGTCGGTTAATAATCATGCATTCAGGTACTTTATGGCGTATATACTACTGCAAGTATATACTATGTGTATTTAATTTATGACTGAAATATACATATTAAGCACAAATTGTATAGGAAAAGGGAGACACAGCGAAAGTCAATTTGGCACATGCAAGATTAAGTTAAAAAATCTAGAAAATTGTTCCCATTCCTAGAGGATTTGTGTAGGAATGTGTTAGAAGGTCATACTGCTCTCCCCATTCATGCTGCTAGTTATCGTGCCAAGCATACCTTTCTTCCCCTGTCTAACCTGACCGCTTCACTTCATTTCGCTTTTTCTTATACGAACACGGGAAACAAACGTCAAGTGGTTTTTTACTGCCTTACATATGCATATTATAACCTACATTTTATTGTATTAAACTTGGCTACAGTTAGAATCTTATATGTGCTAAGTGGTTATAGAGCAAAACCGTTACAAATGCTCGTTTACCTTGCCATGATTAGTATATTACGACACTTTACTATCGAGTCAAAAACTCCAGCATATAGCTACAGAAGCAGAATATTGTGACCAGAGAGTTGTGTGGAGAAAGGTAGAAAAAATACTAAGGACATGCACACGCGGCACACTCGCGTGAACGCAGTTGAAACGAAAGCAAGCAGTCTTATTGTTTACTCTTGGCATGTGTACAAAGTACTAGGACTACTTATGTACATGCGCTTATAGTATAATATCATTGATAGGAGAAAAGTATCAGACAAAGTAGTAGTCTTTTGTCAGACCAGCGGACCACCAGTGTCAGAAATGACAGACAGCTTTCACTGATGGACGACTAAAGTGAAAAGATTTTTTGTTTGCTTCGCTTCATTTCAGTGATTGCTTGTCGACTTGCAACAGCTCCACTTATTGTGTGAGAAGCTACCGTTGGTAAATATTCTCTTCCTAGTAGTCTTTGAGCTACTATCCAACAGAATATTGTAGGAACAATAAAGAAGAAAAAAATCATTACTATACTACGTTTTTCTTGCTAATACAAGATACTCGTATTTCGTGGTTGTTTGAAAAAGAAAACAGCTTTTACAAAGGAAGCTTTACAAATTGTATTGATTCTCTAATAATTTCTTTAAGCATCGTCGTGTCAGTTGTTTGGACTGTAGTAAATAGAAAAACGTGAAAATAAGTGAGTAATAGCTGAATGGAGAAAGTTGTAACAGCAGCAATAGCGTAGTGTGTGCATCAAGGTTGCTCATCTCATCAATCAATCTCGGAAAGACGAAAGTCATTTTGTCTAGTGTTTATTTGAGAAAGTCTTTAATGATAGAGTAGTTGAAGAGAACAGTTGAGTAAACAAAGAGAAAACTAAAACGACCTCGAAAAGACAAATATAATTTACAGCCTTTTTTTCATTTCTTCGCCTTGTGGAAACTCGTTGGCTACTGTCTGTACTTTTCGCGCTCTTCAATTTCTCTGTTACTGTAAAGCAGGGATTTGTTGTAAGGAATTTTGTCAGTATTACTTGAATCAGGAGAGAGAGAGAGAGAAAACCGTGAAGAATGATAGTAGGTCACAATAACTATCCTAAAAAGCCTGAAAACATGTCGTATTATCAGACATACTACAGCCCGTATAGACCTCCCGGGCCAGCTGGGCCGGCTGCAGTGGCCAGCAATCATCACCCTCCTGCTCCTCCGTCGCATCATCATAATAACGCGCATGTATTTGTGCCTGAGAACGATCCATCCGTTTTGATTGCGAGGCAAAAGGGTATGGATGATGAGCAAAATAAACTGCCTCCGATCGCCGCTTGGAATGATTATAGAAGCCCATACAAACCGCCTCAGTATCATACCTCACCGAAAATGGCTCACCAACAGGTTAATTGATTGATTTTACTTTGATATAAAATGCAATAATCACTAAAAAATTTCAATTCACTGAAAGCAGGAAAAAGGTGTAGAGCATCTTATGTACTTTTAATATGTATATTTGTTACGTATACTGGCGCTTAGTACCACCACATATAAAAATACTTTTTAGCACCGTAATCATTATCAAACCATTTACAAAATGGAAAACTGGCTGTAAAAAATGTTGTTCGCATTTTATGTTTCGGTATACCCACATCAGTATACCAGTAAGCATAATATAGCATTCAACACTATTATAGCCTATAGCGCATAGTTGTAGTCTAGCAGTGAGACGACAAGGTATTAATTAATTAAACCAAGGGTAAGGGTAGATTGGTTTTTTTGTCGTAGAAGCAAAAATGAAAATGGTGAAACACACTTGGCAATGTATGTAGTCTGGTATTAAAGTTGTATCATAGCGTGCACTATGAAATTAGCATAATATTGATTACAAGTTTGGATTCCACCTAATCAACATTTCATGTTGTCGATACATCAACAAAATCTATAGGTATGTCAAATGAAATTGTTGGTGGTAGTAGGCACAAGGCACAAAGACTAATGTCCAGCCTTTACTTGTTAGCTAGTGAAATGTTTGGTTATTGTTCTCTTTCAAAAATATCCAAATCAATACACCATGTATAAAAACTACAATAATGGAAGAATTTGCCTGCTTTGTAGAAAACATAGCTGTAATACTATTGATAGCGCTCAGTAGTAGCGGAACCTTTATTTAGAACAATTAACTGCTCCAGAAAAGCGAATCAGGCGTAGTGTAAAAGTCAACATAACACTTAGAGTAAATGATTGTGAGTTGTACAAACTTTAGTCGTAGAGCCATGTTCGAAAAAATAAACGCTGTATTTTATTATAGAATAATAGTAAATAATAGTGTGTAGTACTTCCTGCCCTGCCCTGCTTATAATTCGTTTGAGAATGTCCCAGAAAATAGAATGACATAAATAGTAAGCATTTAATTTAATACACATATTTATAAATATTTATATTTGCAAGAATTCTCTGAAGGATGCTTTCATTGCTTTCTCTCAAGTTTCAAGGATTACTATAATTTCCGTTGTTGTAATGGGTAGTGTATGCACTGTATATATGAATTTGCAAATAACACGACATGCGTTTAGTTTACGTAGTTGGACCACCTCAAAAGATTGCTGCCTATATTTTACTACATGGAACAAAAAGTTCTACACCTGCGAGCAAGTTTACCACCTTCATTTGCTCGTGTTTTCAATCAATATATTTAACAGCAAAAAAGTATTGTACACTATGGTTAGTTATTGGTGGAAAAAGTTTAGGTATGCTTAAATGGATGATAGATACCTAAATACATGCTGTGAATTTTAGATACACACTTCCTTTCGACTCATAAATTGCTTGACTAACAAACTGTTTGCAATACGTGGTGTATATATGTACGCTCTCGTTTACTTTTTGCGTTGCGTTTTTTAAAGAATGATTTTCAGGATGTTTATTTAAAACCTTCGTTGTTACAAATGTAATTTACATACATGGCCAATTTGTCTATATGTGCGGGGTAGACGGACATGCATATTTTAAGCGTACATGCAATTATATTATTTGCAGCAGGATTCAGGCATGGGCCGCGGGTATTATTATCAAGGAAATGGAAACGGTGGTGGCGGAATGGGACGTGGAATGGCTATGCCTGGTGGAGGTGAGAGAGGGGTCGCTCCTCCTCCAGATAACAATAATGGTGGTCGCATGTCTTCAAACGGTTCATACTCGCATTCACTACTTCCCAATAAATATTCCCTTGCTGGGAATGGAATGGGAGGTCGCCCAGGTGGCAATAATAACATGCAACATGCTGCTGGAATGGGTATGGGTGGTGATCCAATGATGTCACCTCATCATATGCCTGGAGGAACGTATGACTATCCTTATCCAAATAACATGGATGCAATAGACGGGTACAACAGTGGAGGTTTGAGTGCAGCAGCAGGGGACGCATATGATGGTACTCTCATGACTCGTGTTCCTTCAAGGGCTAAAATGGGACCGGGACCAATGCAACCGGTTAATGCTTTGAGGGATAAATATTTTGCTTCATCTCGTCCAAATATGAAGCCCAACTATTCGGATGAAGATGACAGGGGCATTATTAATCCATCAGAGTCCTCGGCTGCCAGTTCAGAGGAGGAAGATGACATTCACTCACCAACAGTAATGAAATCAGAAGCAATGATGCAAGCAGAAAGACGGGCAAGTCAACTGAGCAACAAAACTATGCCTCGAAGTAACAAAAGTAAAGATTCTCGGAAATCTGGAAAGACCCCGAAATCTTCAAAGCATTCTCCAAAGAAAGGCTCAAAGGACGGAAAACCAATTACAGATGAACCTGACAAGGTGGAACAAATTGTAAACAGACTGCAGCAAGAATATCAAGTATATCGAGTCGAGTTGGAACAAACTGGACCGTCACCGGAGGAGTTGGCTGCTGCAAAAAAGAAGCGTGGGGAACTGGACAGTGCTGGATCTAATTCAAGGGATTCTGGCGTAAGTATTGGGGCAGGAAGTGTTGCAAGTGTGCACACGGTAAGTTTGCACCTTATGCCTTTTTTGAAAGGATTGAGCTGTGTTTTGCTTGCATTTGTACTATACGGGCAATATTTTTACACCAATTTGTCTTCAAAATATATAGCCTTCAGGCGAACAAAAGCAGCCACAGCAGGCATTGGGTTCGGTGGCACCTGAGGCAGAAAATGGTTCTCCTCCTGTGGAAAATCATTCTCCCACAAACAATTCAACGGGCAGCGATAATAATAACAATACTAAAGGAAAAAAGGAAGGTACAGAACGGGAGCGTACGTCCAAGAGAAAGTCGTCGCTAAAGTCTGTTAAAAAGTCTGGAGCTTCCAATCCGAAGACTACTAACCATGTGATTGACGGCGACGATTTACTTTCCCGTAACTGGAAGAGCACTCCAGACGTGGCTGCAATTTTGGATGAATATGAACCAAGAAACTACCGGTAAGTATGCATATACTTTTAAGTTCAAGTACTACTCGCACTATTCGCTTGTAAATAATAGATTATGTATATTCATGATGTCGCCATTCGGTAGATTCCAAGAATTATCACCAACATAAATAATTATATTCGTAGACTAATTATTTGTATTCATTTATCATCATCAATCTAGTCAGTCTTGAACAAAGTGATGCATAGTCATGAGTACATTTCCTTTTCAAAACAGTTTCCAAAATGCAGTTTTAATATTATTTTTCCTATGCTTCCTCGTCCAGGTGCACACATGAGTAAAAGTTTACAACAAGGTTGAAAATGACGTGTTCTGGTGTTCATGTAATAAATGGAACTTAGGTTTTTTTGTCCATTTCAAAGTCATTATTATGGAAAATTATAAAAAAGGGAAAGTAGGGCAATTTGAGGACAATCACAACGAAACTATTGGCCTATCACGCAAAGGAAGCGTAGTGACAACCATCCTTTAAATAAGCATCATACATACAACATATGCACTATCTTAAAATAGTATTTTTTCGTGTATACACGACTCGTCTAGTACAAGTGATTCGTCTTTCTTTTTAGTTATTATTCTCGCTATAGAACAGACTATTAATGAGGATATTCCTCTTTGAACCTTTTGTAGTAAAAAATATCATGACATGACATGTTCCATTTGTCACTAAACATGTGAATCCGAAAGCTGCTATTTCGCTTTGTACTTTGCGATTCAGGACTCGGTCAGAGCAATATATGAAAGTGTGTTCAAAACGTTATACCTTTATATGAAAAATAGGATTACAAAAATGCTTCAACTTTTACTTTATATGAAAGTAAAATCAATGCCAGGTATCGAGTGTTATTTAATTTACGCTACAAACAAACACGAACATGCATGCATGGGAGCGTAAGGGAATATAAAATCAAATTTCACAAACTACGAAAAAATAACGCGGTTGGAAGAGATATGTCGGTGTATATAACCTCATTAAAATGACAGTGAGGAATCATATTCATAATAGATAGGACGACCTATGTATGTACGTACGAATTTTCAATTTCCCTTCAACGTACTTTCGGCAAAAAGCCTCTGCTTTCTCTGTGTAGAAATGGGACAAAATTGAATTTTCTTCTTAGTTGGTATTCTGCGTTCACCCAGATTGTTTGGAAAAGAATCAAGTGAATATTTTTTCAAAGAAATTATTGCTGTTCTTTGCAATGTTGTCAACAAAGTAACATTAATTTATTAAGCATTGTTTTAAGCCACTCAACTCAGAGAAATCATATTAAGAGTGCAATAATTGGAAAGGTACTTTGTTATCATGTGTTTCGAATGCTGTTGCAACTTGTTTCCTTTCCCCATGTCTCCATCGAAAATAAAAGCTGATCGTGGGGGATCGGTGAAAGTGAGCACACCAGTAATTGAATTTCATCCCATTAGTGAGCATGAGCAATTGTTTGCAAAGAAACTTGGTTGGATGCCTCCACTGGAGTATCATATTGACAATAACAACAGCGACACCAGCATAAACAACAATGAATCCAAATCCAACAAAATGGTAAAGAGTACCTCACTTGAAAGTCCTTCTCAGCAAAAAAAAGAAGTCGATACGGAAAATGGAACTTTATGTAGCAGGTAGGCGTTGTGTTCATAATACATTAAAAATTATCTCACATTGTAGTCCAGTGGGACAGGAAAATTATTGTCACGTCCTTCACGTTTCTGGCAAACAAAATATTTTGTACCTATATGCCGTTTGGCTGTAATGCGTAATGTATTGTCCACGAGGAACAACACTAATTTTTTGGGCCGCATTCTTGCTCGTAAAACGTTATGTGTGTGAAACTACATTTTTTCTCATTTCCCAAGAATTTCTCCTTGATCCTAATGTGTTTACACGTGAAAATTGTAGACATACGCCAAAAAGAAAACAACATTCA
>JAHZMT010002623.1:0-23568 GCA_027743785.1 Sinhomidia bicolor
TAATAATAATATATACTGCTCTGATGTACCTCACAGTTTCAAGGTTTTTACAGCTTAATTTTCATACATTTCTCTGAAAAATGGATGCTGATGAAAGGAGTAGAATAAATGCTGTCTTTTCATTTTGCTTACGAGTACACATAAATATCAACATATGCTTGTAATACATCTTTCTCGCCTCAAGGTTAAGCCTACAATTGTATTTTTATTATTATGTATGTATGCATGTAAGCAAAACAAATTTATCGCTGATCTTGAAACTCTTGACGGGGAAGCTCATACTGTAAAAAATCAATGTAATAGTAATGGTCAACTCACACAAAGTTCTCTTAAAAGGATTTTTTTGTTAAAAAATATTAACATTTAAAAAATATTTATTATGTATTTATAACGCTCCACTGATCATTTACTTTTTTCCCAGCAGAGCATTAGCGTCGTCCTCACTTTAATTAGCACTAATAGGGCATGATCGTAGAAACACGCCAAAAAAGTACTCTGTGTAGTTATAATAGTAATAAGATAAAATAACTCAAGTCAACCAAGTTACGCAAACATCAATTCATCTTTGTATCCATCAGTAAGCACGCTACAATATTCTCATGATGATGATGATGATTAACAACAACACAGTGTAGCCATCACATTCATTTGCTTTTTTTCTTCCTTTTTCTGACTAATGTTGTGTTTCTTGTTCCCTTCACAAATGGATGATAAATACATTTATTTTTTCTCTCTCTTCTACTCCTTGTTCTTCTCTCCCTCATCCATATTATCTTTAACAAAAATAATATCTTCTTCCATCCATACCTACATCTATCTATCTATCTATTTGTTCGCGGGTGGGTGAGAAATGAAAGAGAAGAGGGATGAAGCAAAGCGAAGGAGAAACTGTGAATGAGTTAGTGAGTGATCACGAAATTATAAAAAAAAGTGTTTCATCTTCTTCTTTTTCTATCACGACAACATATGGTCAACTTGTTCTCATCTTCAATTTTTTTTCCTTTCCCACTCTCCATCTAAAAAGATGTGATTTTGAACACGGCGCTATGCTGCTGCTGCTGCTACTGATGATGAACAACAAATTTTTCGATTTGTCATCCTTTTCCCAATAATAATAATCATAGTAGGTAAAGTAAGTAGCTGCATGCAGCAGCAAGCTATTACGGATGCCTGCTTGCATATACATTCTTACATCGATGTATGCATTTCTCATAAGGTAAATGCTCTGTGCTGTTTAGCTTTAAAAACTTTTTTTCCATCATTCACAATTTTTCTTTTAATTCACTTCCCACTATCGCCATGATGATGATGATGATCATGATCACCGTCGTCGTTTTGTCCGCCGTAGTCGTCATTCTTATTATCGTCATATTATTACCATTAATACATTATCGTTTTTGTGAAAGAATCAAACTTTTTATCATTTTTTTATATTCAGTAACGTTTTTCTAATATTTTATTACTTTTAAATTTCTATTTTATATTTCGTTTCGAAATATGAAAAAAAGTATTTTAACCAGACTAACGCTATGTTTGATTGCTACAAGTCACCACTGTAATGCATGAGTATGCTGCTGCATCATTATAATCATGACCACCATCAGCAATCAGCAAATAGAACGATTCTTCCTACTGACTGGTATAGTGTTGGATGATGATGATGGTGATGATGATGTGTTGATTATTATCCCACGATTTTTATCAAACCGTTTCCATTTGAAGATGACAACGACGTTTACATCAAGTTCGTTAAGAAAGAAGAAGGTGGGTAGGTACACATGTATTTTCAAAAGTTCTCAGAAGAACAAACTTTTCCTACATTTTTTATTATATAAAATGGAAATACATTTGTACAAAAAAAACTGTTATCTCAATCTTGCCGGTGACGGTACTACTAGTGGTCAAATGTTTTTCGTTAATGTGTTTATTCATCGTCACTTTTTTGTCGATCACGTTGTAATAATTCACTGATGAATGCTGTGAATGCACTTTTTATTTCTTTTTAACCTACGCGTATTTATTGAGTGCTACTACTGTACGAAATAAAAGAAAATGATGTGTTTGATATCGTATATGTTCTACGTATATATTATGTAAAAAACGAAAATCGTCACTGTCATTTTATACATTTTATTTTTATTTAAAAAAAAGTTAACATGTAATCGTTTAGGCGATTTTCCCCATTTCTTAAATAACCATCAACATCATCATGCATTCGTGCCTACAGTACATACAGTGACGACTATTATTACCCGATTATGTGCATTGCGTTGAATGAACGAGATCATGAAGACAACGAAAAAATAATATTTTTTTCCTTTAAAATGCAAAGTTCAGGGAGGTAGTAAAAATGGTAGCACAAGTTAAGTTGATTACGATAATGGGATATATTGCATTTCATATTTTTTTACACGTTGCGTACTGATGATGGTGAGTGGAGAACAAGTAGACTAGCCATTCATGGCTTGCTGCTTTTTTGGTTGACCATGATGATGATGATGATGATTCATGATGAAACGAGTGGCACGTATTTGTTGTTGTGCAAGTAGAAGTAGTTGAACAATGAGTGCGTCTAACTAAACATCAGTTATAAAAGAGTACGTGTCTTCGTCTTCTCCTGTTCATTGATGAACACGCGTTGTTCTTGTTGCACTGCACAACAACAACAGCAGCAACAACAAGACAAGGAAAATTGCTGCCCTTTTATGGCAACTAGGTACATTCATATCATAATATGTAGTAATAATAATAATACTAGTAGTAGTAGCAAGCGAACAAAGTGGGAAAAGAGAAGAAGAAAAGGACAAGAGTAGAAATAGCGAGAAGAGGGTTTTTACTGTGGGAGAGAGAGAGTGTGTGTGTAAGATGACCAGAAAATGACCGACCACAATGATCGAGTCTCATGCAAAATGAAATGCCTTTTGCACTGCACTTTTTTTGTTTGCTGTGTGGTAGAATTAGACTGGACAAGTTGTTTGTTGCTTACCAGACCAAAGAGAGAGCGAGAGAGAGGACTCTGTTCCCTCTTCTACACTTACACATGTGATGATGATAAAGAGAAGAAACAAGTGATTTGGTTTGATTTGATGTTCTTTTGTGGAGCATTGCAGCAGTGAGGAGTGGTGATGGTGAGTGAGGAAAAGTGCATTCATGCATGATGATAATATGCCACAAATGAATGGACTCATGACACGGTGATGATTATGACGACGAAGATGGGATGACTTTGTTTATTCTGTACCGCAATATTGCACCAAAGCAGCA
This sequence comes from Sinhomidia bicolor, assembly GCA_027743785.1. Lineage (NCBI taxonomy): Eukaryota > Metazoa > Arthropoda > Collembola > Entomobryomorpha > Entomobryidae > Sinhomidia > Sinhomidia bicolor. The sequence continues at coordinate 3,265 of JAHZMT010002623.1, forward strand.
AGAAGAAGGAGAAGAAGGAAAAGATAAAGAAGAGCAGCTTTAAAATGGTGCTGGCCAATGCACTTGGTTATAGTAAAGAGACTTGCATGGATGTATGTATACATATGAGTGGCATGTACCTTTTTGTACATCTTTTACATTTTCACAGCTTACTTTACTCACGCAGGCAGAGCGAGGCAAGGTGGTTGTTGTGTTTTATGACAGGTCTCCATTCACTCACTTGTATTCCCATAAAACAGCCCATCCAAACGCTACGTATATTAACTCCAGCTCTCCCAGCATTTTATTCATTCATGGAATTTAAGTAAGCCATTCATTCAAACCAGTTGAGCTAGTCAATTTCGTAGCTTTGCTGAGAAACAAGCCATGTGGATTTATGAGCTTTTGATCACTTGATCATCACTTCACTTTTAATTCATGCATGCATCCGGCAATTTTGCTGCTTATTAAGCGAGCACAAACCTAATTAGCTTCTTCAGCCAGCTTTCGTTATGATGAAGAGTAAACGGAGAGGTAAGGAGATAACAAATATCATGGCACGTTTATGCCCATTTCACCTGTACTTAAAAACGTGCTAATCTGAGAATGCAATGAGAATTTAAATAAATGTTATATACGCATTCTATTATGGATTGGTACATGATTAAATATGGAAATGCTTATATTGTACTCTACAATTGCATCAAAAATACTCGTTTGCATTCCAATTGCATTCTTTTTCAAATTCCACAAAATATACGAATGTTACTCAAAAACGAATTATAGTCAATTAATGTTGCATACCACATTTTGGTATAAATAAAAACAGTATTGGTTGTAAATATTACATAATATACAAGATCACCATCAATAGCACAATTATTGAAAAAAATATTTAAAAAAAACTGACAAAAAGGGTAAAACAAATGCTGCAGAATAAATGTGCAGAACTCAATAAGAAAACCGTAAATTGCACTATTGTAAAATACGTTTAAACATATAACGATCTAAAAACTCAGTTGAATAGTTCTAGTCACTCTAGTAATTCTACTTACACTGCAGCCAGCATCAACCCTCCTGCATTATTATTACCTTCAAGCGTATTTTGCATGTTAAGAAATTTCGATATGTTACTACTCAGTCGGTATGATATTCTTTAAATCTTACAAGTAAAACAGTAGCTATTGTTATGACGATGACGTGTGTGTGTGTGTGTTGAACAAGTAGAAAAAAATATGAGCAACAGACAGACGATGCCGATGACTAACGACTAAATATGATCACGATGATAAATAACACGGGTAGCTGATAGCTTAGTAGTGAGTAAAAAAAAGTGAGTAAATACGTAAGCAAGTAAATCAGTAGCATACAGTATAGTAGTAGTAGTTATATTACAACAGCTCACTAATAATATTGTAATAGGTAATCATAATGTCGGTGTGTACACGGTTAATATATATTTTTTTGTAAAAAAAGAGAATATGCCTGCCTACAAGTTTATTATTATTATTATTATTTACGATGAGGTGAAATATACCCATTTATTTCCTTCCGTATAATATATTTAATACACTCTGCTCTGCTGCTGCTGCTGTTGTAGAAGAAGATAAAGCATAGCTTCATAGGTATTACCAATAAAAAATTGCTAGTCGTTCAAGGAAAAAAAGATTGACGATGACGACGACGTGACAGAACTATTAGTTTTGAACGGGATACAAAGCTATCATTACTTATGATTATTCCTTTGAGAAAGAGAGAGAGAGATGATTATAAGTGCTACTAGTAGTGGTAGTGTACGATTACCACGATTATTATTACAATTTTTTAGTGTTCTGTTCCTAGCTACTGCTACTACTGCTGTTGCTGCTGCTATACCAACGATGATAATAATGATGAGTATAATAATAATGGTCATGCTTCCAGTTAGTTGTTACTCTCATATTTCTTATTCTCTTTCATTTCGTTTCATTTTAAAACTTCATTGTCGTTCGTTTTTTTATTGCTCATGTAAGTGTACAGTCAGCCCGTCATTCATCCCCTTCTCCTTTTTATGCTGAAATTTTGATGATGAAGAAAACAGTGTACAATTACTGATTACTTTACTTTTACTGAATTATTATTATACATATATTAGACCGTTCTTGTATTTGTAGTAATCGTTCTGGTGATGATGATGATGATGGTGACCATTGAATCTATCTCTGTTCGGTAAAAAAAATAATTCTTTGCAGCCCAACAAGATTGTTTGAGAAGAGAATCATTCTCTTTCTAATTGTTTCCCGCTCTTTCATCGTCGTCTTCATCTTCTCTTGGCTTGCCAATCAATTTATTTTATTATTTTTTTTGTTTGTTTCGTATCTCCTCTTGTGAGAATGACACCGCCGGTATAGCGGTATGTACATGGTAGTAGTATATATTATGCCTTCATCAAAACTGATTTATTTTACTCGTTAAAGTCGTGTGACTTCACACACGACCAATGATTTGTTCCGAATAAAACCAGGAAGACATGCTTATTGAACAATGCGGCATAACTGTATAGCATGCAGTTGGGAATAAATATTTTTTAAAGGGTAAAAAAATCAGGCGCACATGAAAAGAAATGCAAGGCAAAGACAAGATATTAAATTGATTTTCTTGATGAAGCCATGGATCACGGTAGGTGTCACCGATAATGATGATGGTAGTAATAAGTATGGTAAGAGTGGAAATTTCACACACGACTTGTTCTTCTCCTTTCTAAACTTTTACTTGCGAAACGGTCATATTCAAATTTAATCGATTAGCAGTACTTGTAGTGCCAAACTGTAGCTGGTATTATATACCAGTATTCCTGCAGGAATGTCAGAGAAAAGGAATGTAAAATAAGTGGTGGTGGTGATGATGCAAGTTATTATCTTTTCTGAGAAAAAAAATGTCCGTCTTGTTGTAAGCATTTCTTTATACAATAAATTGAATGTGTAATAAACAATCAATATGACAAGAAGTATAATAATAGTATAGGAGATCAAAAACGATCTTTTTTGTGTGGTGGATGTGGGGACGTTTTGATACTACGACAAGTGAGTAATATAATAAAAATAATAATTGTACGACAAGAGATAAAAAAATCAAGTATTTAAATTCTTCAAAGACTGTTGAACAAGTATTTATGCTACTATCATCAGCAGCTCAAAACAACTTACTGTTGCATTCTCACGAACAGATTATTATTACTATTATTACTGGTACTACTGTACTCCTCTACATGTAGTTATGATTGCTTACTACACATTTTAATGATGATGATCTCCATTTCACTCAACTACCGGCTGATCCTCTACTTTAAAAAGGACTCAAACAAAAGTTGTTGGAGGTCTGCTGAACAAAATTCAATTTCAATTAACCACGCCATTACCACCACCACCACCACCGTCGTCGCCATTTTCATCATGCCATGATGATAGAGGGATGCTGCTGGTGGTTATAAGAACACAACTTTACATCACCATCGCACACTGCTTTGTTCCTTCACTCATTCAAATCCTTCGCTTGTCCGTGTTCAATAATAATATTAAAACATAGTGTATAAAAGAGCAGCATCAACAGCAGCGATTGTATTTACAGCAGATAATAGATGTATATCGTATATATACCTAATAGCAATAATAATGACTTCATCTTATAACTATCATCATCATCATCATCAAACTCATCAATGCAATTCACAACACAGATCACTCAGCAGCAACACCACAGATTATGTAGAATCGAGTGAATGGATCAAGTGCGGAAAGACACCTCTTGTCTTCATCATTGTCTGCTGCCACACACAAGTGCACCAGCAAACAGCGTACACCACCACCACCTCCATCAGAGCTTCTTCATCTGATTATTACACCCCATTATCATATTATGCATACTCATTTTAAAGTTTACTGTCGAAGCTACCGCCTCTCTTTCAACATTTTACATACACACACACAAGCCATAACAGTACCATCTCCTTCTTTATGACTTTCCAATAATAAGAATAATATTATTAACATCTATTCTCTCAAACTTTATTATCTGCCGTCTTTTTACTACTTACCCCAACCTTAACACCACCAACCAACCAAAGAACCATCTCCCCTCAATACTATTAAGTCTTCATTCATTTCTCTCGCTTTATGATATCTCTCCTTTTAACGCTGCACTGCTAGCAGACAGCACAGAGAATGACTTTGGCATAATGAATCTATTAGTGAAAAATGGCAGCCGCGTCAAATGTGGTTTATTCGTTGAATATCTCCTCGCTCGCGTTCCTTGCTTCCTCAGCGTGCAGTAGTAGTACTACTAGCAAAGCTGACTGAACATGATGATGAGACGAGTGAATAAGTGAGCGAGACCGTGACTCTTTACCGTGGCTGTCTACTCATCAGCAAAATCATCCTCCACGAATTGTTCTTCTCCTCATTACTTTTGTGGTGATGATGAGGTTAATCAGGATGAGAGCAAAAGTTGAGGAAAACAATAGAAATGTCATGAACACAGCAGAGCCGTTTTCAATTACATGAATCGATAGATAAATAATATGTCAATTAGCAAAGCAATATGTCAGATGAAAACATTTATCAAGTTGGGGGATCGTAATTGTGCTTTCTATTGGCATGCATTATGCAAATATTACACCATGTCCTGTCAGTTGACTACAAAAAACTCAAATAAAAACCTATTCCATCATGGTAAATCCAGCTTGTTTCCATAGCATGAATAATATATAGGAAATACAGAATTTCTACTGTTGTTTCGTTTTCTTCTCAATTTGTGTTCTACGGCACGTAGCATTTCCCATCTTTTTATTCCCAAACTGTATACAAGTAATATGATCATTTTTCTTCTGTTTTCCAGGATATTAAAGGACAATCAATTGTCAACAAATTCATTGTGACATGATGATTTGATTGCTTTGCTAAAGTCTGTGCCATTTTTACTGTCTTTCAAAAGGGATTTGATCTGCCCACAATAAAAGCTATCAAACATAATAATAATATGTATATACACTTTTACTTTTCGGTCAGTGTAGTAAAGCACTGACGTGGAGATGATATAGCTAGTACAGCAGTGCAATTGAATAATAATAATAATACGAGCAAAGTAGAAAATCTTGTGAATTCTATTTTCCAAAAAGTATAGATCCCACTGTATTGTACTTACCGTGGTGGTTAAGAATGCACCCCTTCTCCCTCTCTTTACCCACACGTATTTTATTCCTGAATCTGCCCGTCGTTCTATTAATATATTTTTATTGTTTGCCTGCTCCCTTCTTCTTCCTAAATCCTCCACCTCCTCCTTTTTCTTCTTCTTCTTGTTCATCATCTTCATTATTTGAATAATGTCAATCGTAAAAACCGTTTATATTGCTCATGAAAATCCGATTGTCGCTTGTTGACGACCATTTTTCTTCTACTTCCAACCAACCATGCATACAGTTCTTCTTGTTTTCTTATGTATGTGCTGCTCAATTGTCGTAATAATATTCAATCCACCCTATTATTATTACTACTGCTACGACTACCATACTGAATAATATTCTTCTCCACAACCACCAGCAATTTTTTTTACATTCCGTACCTTCTTTCTCCTTCAAACGTGAGATGATATTCTTTTACTTGCCTACCTATGCATGTAGCAATAATAAGCAGTACGTACATAATATCTACCCAACCCATAACTAATAATAAAAAAGGAGCAACCGTTCTTGTCAATTCAATTCAAAGATGATGAATAAAAAAGCAATCTCTTTTACGCAATGCGATATGCCAATGGACTACTGCAGAGCAAGCAGCAGAGAGCAGCTGAACGTTGAAAATGTAATGTGGTGGTGGCATGGCATGATGGAATGGAGCAGGGCAGAGCATACAAAAAGATGACAATAGAAAGTCAACAAGAATTTCTTACTTGAAGTTTATGTGGTCTCTCTCTGATATTTCTAATAATAATAATAATACATATTATAGTATTAATAATATTACGTTTTTAGCAAAAGACTTGAGAAATGACATGATGAGAAAGAAAGATGATCCTACAATATTTCTTGGCAGTTGTTGCAGTTGACTGCTGCTGCTCTTGTTGGTTGGATGTAATGGAAATATGAATTGTCGGTATATTATAGTATGCATGCCTGTAGTAGTAGTAGTATTCATTATATGCTTGACAATTTTTGAGTCATTCATTCATAAAAATATATATATACGTATAAATATATACGTATAACAGGAAAAAATGATGACGACGACGATGCGAGGAAGGGAATGACTGGATTGTCAATGATGATGGTGACTCTGTCGTTTTTAGTGCATTTTTTAACAAGATATTTTTGTAGTAGCTAAAGAAAAAGTCGGATAGATTTTGGTTGCTTTAGAAATGCAATGGAAGGTGGGTACAGAATAGATATTTATTTATTATTGTCATTGCATTGGTAGAGTAAAAATGCGACACATGAAACATGAAATGGCGAATAGCCTATAAATGGGCATCAAGATCAAAAGAGAGGAAAAAATGTATATAAAATTGAAGAAAAAGAGGGAATACGAATAATAATAATAGTAATGCAGACATTTTTTCTCATTTTTATTACCATTATTATTATTATTATAATTTCTTGAGAGAGAAGAAAACGTCTGAATGATGATCATCTCCTATCGCGTTATGGCTTTCATTGAAATCATACATATTGCATATTATTAGAAAATTTACATGGCAAAAGTATTAGATTTTCGTTAAGATACCAAGAAGAGAAAATGGTCTTGTCGTAGCAGCATCCATATTCATTGCGTCGCCAAATTATTATTATTATTATCTTGAGTATCTGCAATGCAATACTATATCAGCAAGCAAGTGGACGAACTAGCAGTAGTACTACGATAGTTTGTTTGTAACTGCTGCTTGTTGGCTACCATAATAAGTTTTGCTTTGCTTGTTTGAATCTGCGTTGCTACAGTGCATGCAGGTACGTCAACTGAATAAATAACAATAAAAAAAGACTACTTCGACGACAACGCTAGTACTATGAATCTACTCTCTCGATGCTCTTCTCTAAAAGTAAGTAAATTCAATATTGTCGTCATATCTTTTAAAAACATTTTTTGTTGAAGACTCCATAAAACTTGTTTGGCATTCTTCTGACAACAGAGAGAAAGGAAGATCAAATGAAATATTATGATGCTCTCATGCATATGCAGTGAAAGGAGCTAGACTAGATGCATAATTTTTTTCTAGCTAGAGTAATCTGTTGTTGAATAATAATAATAACAGTCAGTAAGAAAATAGTAATAATATCATATGATCTCATCTCAGTCCTTATTCTACGAAGACCTTCGCCATTATAAATAAAATGAAATAAATGATGACTTAGTTTACTTTTTTTCGTTTGAAAAAGGGAAACTCATATACTAGACATATATATATATATATGTATATATGAAAACAGCCTGAAAATGAGTGAGTATTAATAAAACTCTAATATTTTTCTCCTGCAAACTACCAGGATGAACTTTTCGTTTGTAAAAAAGATAATACCCTACTGTCAACAGAGAAACATGCTCAAAAATAGCAAAAATTTGAAACTACGTAAGCAACCTGTGTGTGGTGTGCTTTATTTATACGCCAGAAAATGGTTCAGTATTCCGTCAAATTTAAATTTTTAGCTTGTATGCATCAATGGCAAAACGTAAAAAACACAAAAATTTGAAAAGCAATATTGTATACTTTAGTTATGTTGTATGCAAAGCGTTCAATTTGTACCGAAGGCAAGTAAAATAATATTTTTAACGTGAATGAAAACTTTCAAAAAATCTTTTTTTAACACAACATTTCAATTTTGCATTAAGCATTGCTTATCATTAACGAAAAATGCAACTAATTATAACGTCTACTGCGCACGTATGTACTCATATATTTATTGCCTACAATATTGTTTTATTTTTATTACTTAAAAAAGAATTTAAAGCTAATAAATGAAAACATTACTATGGGAAAGTGGAATTCTTTTCCGAGTTTGTCGAATAAAGAAAGCATTAAATTGTTTGTAATTATTTGTGCATGTAACTCATTCCCCGCTATCTTATCCGCAGAATTTATCATCATCACCACCACCATCTAATAAAAAATACACATAAATAAAGTTATCCAGCAAAGTAGCTGTACTCATAAAAATAAAAGTACAGAATAGACGAAACAGTCACATTTATTTGCCATTCATTTTTTACACTTGCAAAGTCAAGTTGCTAATTTTTAAAATGCCCAAGAGTTTAAAATTTTTACCTATACATAATCAAAACCACCATAGACACGAAACAAAAGACGATAATCATCAAGATTATCATAAAGCAGTTCCAAAAGAACACTAGAGGAAAAACTGAGAAACAACAGACAGCAAAATATAGTGACGTATCTTTTTTTTATTTATTTCATTTATTATTTAAATATTGCTACTTGTTTGAACTTTTTATACAAAAAAATATATATATATTTTATTTTACTGCTGCTGCTGCTGTTCTCTCTATATGTAATAATATGCATATATCTTTGGAAAATAATACCTTGATGCGATAATATCAACTTTTAAAAAAAGTTTCCATTTTTTATAATGACTTAATGCATACTACTACCTACGCTGTAGCTATTATACTAAAATATTATATGTATTCTATAATGAATGAATTATAAATGGACATAAATTTATTCTTGTTTATGATCATCATCATATTATTATTTTGCTGGCTTGCTGTATCAGGATAGTAATAAAATAATGGTTTATTTTATTTTTTCCCTATATGAAAGACAGTAATTAGGTTGCACTTTAAATCCTCATTATGTTAATTCTTCAAAAACTTATCATTACAACAACAATTCACTAAAAACCAGTAAATAGCTATTTACTCACACCACTTGTTTCTCACCTGATGCTGTTGTTATTGCGTCAATCTTATCGTCATCATCATTATCATCATCAACTTTTTTTTTAAAAAAACTTGTTGATAGGTATATTTGTTTAAGGTAATAATGTAGTAGCTAGCATAACAGCATCAACAGCGACTATCTTTTCTTTTTCCCCTTTTTAATTTCATATGAATTTCATTTCGTCATCAGCAGCAACAATCAACATGATTGTTGAACATAAATCCTAATTTAAATTCTTTGCTCAATGATTTCACGTATGATATCCCTACCTATTTATTTATATGTGTACTTGCTTACATTTTAGGTACCTACCTACCCACTAAACTCTCTGCAAGTAAACAAGCTAAAAAAAAGTGTGAAGTAACGAAATTTGCTAATGATTTGTGTCTGTTCTGTTGTATATGTATATATATTTAACGGAAAGTGTACGTGTACAGGGCCTCATCACGACAACAGCTGTGTATTTTTTTACCTTTTTGCATTCCTCCAAAGAACACGTAACGGACCTCCATTTTGTACACTTTTCTAATAAAAATAATATATAATAATAGTGTAGTCGTCATCGCGATGACTTAAAACGTTTACTATTTCATAATATTAATATTTTCCCGCTTCCGTTTTTTAATTTCAATATGACAGTCAAAGTACAAAGTTGATTGAATGAGTTTTTGTTGTTTTCTGTATTTAAAAAAGAAAATTGCTCTGGTTTTTTTAAATATCAAAATTCTAAATCTCGTACTAGTAATAATATAGAAATAATAATAATAATACTCCCTCGATAACTTCTGATTTCCTGTTACCTTTTTGCCTCACTTTACTGTTCATGCTCGTTGTTGTGCGTGTGTAGGCATTTTATTTATTTATCCTAAAAAATATTATGGCAACCCCAAATACATTTAGTAAGTCACAATATTATTACCGCGCTTAAGAAAAGGTCGTAGCCTCAATAATAGGGAGCGAAAATGACGACGAGGTAATATCGCATGCCAAGTCGCTATAATAATAATAGCAATAATAATTACACATCCTCTGACAAAAGCGACATGCGTTTCATTACAAAACCAAGCCACGCCAACAACATTTTGCTAGAGAGATATAATTTTCAGTTTACCCAAGCTAGTATGTTAAATTGTGACTAAAGAGATCATGCATAAGACAAGGCTATGCTGCTTGATAATACATTATGTTTAAGCAACTCTACAACTTTCATGCACTTTATACTCATCATCATCATCACCAAGTTTTTTAAACGTATGTACTTTTTAATAAACGATAAACTATAATCAACGTTGAAGTAAGTTCAGGTCAACAATTCAAAACGAAAATTTATCAACTTGTTGCGTTTTTTTACATGGTGAGATTGTCAGCATGCAAGCATGACATAAAATCTACTTGTGATGCCACATGGGTTGGCAGTTGCAATTATTCAAGTTGACATTTCTCAACATTGTTCACTAATTCATTCACGAGAGTAGTAGTAATAATGATAATAATAATATGTAAACAATACCAAACACAATTAAATACTAATTAAGTTGCAATTATTACTAAACGGTCATATTATGCTGTAAGTACCGTTTATTTACTTTAAAAAATTTCTAGTTATTTATCATTTGCTCATTTTAAAAAAACGAACACTGCACTATTTTCCATATTATTATTATTAGGTACATATGTGCAATAGGTAGATGGCAGGAAACTAATTGATTACACAAAAAAATCTAACCATAAACTAAAATACAATTACCATTATGATTATTATTTTGAAATAAATTTTAAAGAAAACAGCAGGTAGAGAAAAAAAGAATTTACATGCATTTACTATTGGTATATATGGTTATCATATACACGGGCATGATACCGTGTATTTTTTAACAAGAACAAATTGAAATTGGCATCGGTAGCATTTTTTTGCCAAGGTATTTAGTTCATGGGTTTACATGTTTAATTATTATCAATAACACTTTTATACCAACTCCTTCTTGTTTTTATTCTCCTGTAGCTCCGTACTTAACCAAGTGAAGCTCTTATATAAATTTTTAAATTTATTATCACTACATGAAAATCTAACAAAGTGAAACACGAAAAAAATTGACTGTGTCTTTTTTTGTTATCTGCCAAAAATCCATTCATCCTATCAACCTACCTCTCTCTCTCTCTCTTTCTTCAAAAGTATTTTGCTGAGAAAAAAAATCGAATCGTCCAATTAAGCATTTTTGTTTAAAACGCTTGTTTCTTAAAAGAAAAATAATATATTTTTTCTGCTCTTCATATGTTCCGTGGTGGAAGATTTACAAAAAAAATATATAAGTGTATAGAAGAAAAATACTAAAAAAATTGTGTAAAATAATATGCTACTTATAAAATACACATAATATAATATGTTACAACTACACTATTAAATGAAGCATTATGCCAGAAGCTGATGTTCCTCTACAAAATTCCTAAATAAATTATACGACTGACTATCTTTTAAGATTGTGTGCACCATCCTCCTTTTAAATAATAATAATAAGAAGAAGAATATTTTTTTACAATAGAACATTTTACTTTGATGGTGGTATGGTGCTGATGCTGTTTGTTCTGTAGTGACGGTGTGTAGTAGTGGCAAAAGATGATGATAATGATGATGATTGATACATATCTCCCTTTTTTCTTTCTTTTTTCTTCTTCTCATGAGCTTTTAAATAAGCACTACTGCAACTACTATTAATATAGTATATTATAAAGTTTATACGGGCAAGGCAACAAAATACAAAAGACAACAACCGGAAATCAGCAATGAGTTAAGTTAAAAGTTGGGTTCGTTGCATTGTTTGATGATGATAATGGTGGTGGTGGTGGCGATGATGATGATGGTGATGATCATGACTGAAAGCATTTTTCATACAATATCCTTTTTTCTTGGTCTTATTTTTTCATGCCACAATTTACGTAGTTCATCTAACACCACCAAACATTCATCCATTTCATAATAACAATTGTAGTAGTGGTAATAATAATAATAATATTTGCTGCAAGAATAAAACTGATGGACCAGCTTGATTACTAACATATACAAAATATATGTACTACTAATACTACATAATACATGTTTGCTTTTGATGATGCTGATGATGATTCACGATACATTTACTTTTTCAAACCACTACCAAAAGTCGTTTAACAGTTTTCACATGGTTCAATTGTTTCTCCTTTACTTACTCTCTACAACAATAGTTCATAAAATATGAGAAAAAAAATTTAAACGTTTTCTTCGAATTGTGCACATACGTACAGCAACAGCAGCAGCAGCATAACCTACAATAAGTACATTCCTCCATACCATCCGCCACCACCACCGCCATCACCACCACTTATTCCTCTGCATCAGTCAGAAAAAGCAAGAGAACGATGCATTTTATTTTTATTACATTCCGTTTTGTTATTTGGCAAGATTATTACAAGTACAATGAAGAAAAACATTCATAATAATATTATATTATTCATCGTTTTATTTATTTTTGTTTCGCTACAACAAAACTATATATGAGCACAAGCAAGCAAACACTAACAAGTTGAAAAGAAGAAAGAATAATGTACTTTGTTTTTTTTGGAGAAATAGAACATGCTTGCCTGTTTATTGTCTGATGAGATGGGTATAGATAGATTATACATATTATACCTTTTTATTGAACATTCACTTTCATGGTTCCCATGTAATATATTTCCCGTTTGTGCTCATCTCCTCGTGCTTGTTCCATTCCATTTTTCCCATTGGGCACTACTACAGCAACAATAGCAGCAGCAGCTTTATTCGTAGTCAGTCAAGGAGTACATTACAACAACAATTGATAACAATTTAATTTCTACGTATAATCATTAACTGCATCACGCGTGGGATCAAATGCCAAAGTAAACTTATCATGGATACTACACAGAAAACAGGATAAGTGTTACGTAAAATCATAGTAACATTTTGTATTGTTAGCAAATAGAAAATTATATAGTTTCTGAAGGAAATTATCTGAAAGAAAAATGACTTTATAATAATAATAAAGCGTTTTTTTCCTAACCTAAAATGCTCTTAAACATACAAATGTAAATATTTAATGTTTGGCAAAGAAGGTATGATACCAGAAAGAGATAACAGTGTCATCATCATTACATTGTACAGCATTTTATACATTTTTATCCAGCTTTTAAGAAAATCCTCTGTAAATAGATACATTTGACTTTTTTATTCTATAAAATAATCACACGTATTTTTTTGTCTCTAAGAGCAGATGACAGAGTATTTAGTTTTTTAAAAAAGTACTGCTCTTTTTTACTGATAGGGGATGGATGATTTAACTTGAAATATGCATTGCATTACAATGCAATATCCGCTCACATTCTTTTTTTATTGAGTAATAGGCATTTTAGCCAATAACAAGCCACACAACAGGTATCATCGTCAGAGAGAGACACACACACAGTCAAACAAAAAAGGAGACAAGTCTTCTCTGTCTCATTTACAGTCACTGTATAAGTTAATTTAAGAGAGAGAGTGTGTGTGTGTAAATATAAATGTATTTATGTAATAAATCTCCACTAAAGTGAACAGGATTTTTACCCTAATCTGCTGATCTGATCCGACAACGATCCTCCAATATCTGGTGTGGTGGTAGTAGTGGTAAGTATCTATGGTATCGTTCGTCGTCGTCGTAGTCGTCGTCACCCTTATCGTTATACTTACAGTATTCGTGCCATGAAGAAATATCCATACGCACGGTCTACTAGATTGAATATAAATACATCCAGATTTCTACTTTTTTTTACCCTCCCAAAAAAACTAATGACAACTGACAGGCAACTTACTTAAGTCAAGTGAAGCAACTAGCAGCAGTAGTTGTAGGAGTAAAGTAAGCAGGCGAGAAAGAATCAACAAATGTAAGAGGGAAAGCTAAAAAAAATACTCCAGTGAAAAAAATGAGAGGACGAGTAGTTTTCTCATGTTTCCTGTTCCTTCCTCCTACCCATCACCATAGAATAATCATGTCGATGATGATGATGATGAAGATGAAGGCATGTAAGATAGATAGATAGATATGTAATATAGATAGGTAGACTATTAGGCAAGGTGATGGAGTGATTTTTATTGTCATCGTGATCAACAGCAGCACCAACATACCATACCACCGACGACAAAAATTCTTTCAACTTTTTTTTTCTTCTTCTCCCCTTCGTCTCTCTCCCATGAACACTGTTTGCTTTTGTATTAAAAGTTCGGTAGCTCCTCTCTCCTCTTCTTATTTTTTTCCTTCCTTTTTTCGTCTTCAGGACTTTTTTTTCGTAAAGTTTTAGAGAAGAGAAGGAAGAAAAAGTGATTTAACCCAAAGTGATCACTGCTCCGTTGACAATCACTTACTTTACCCTTAATAGACTCGTGACAATATCAAGAGATGATGTTTGTCATCATCATTATGTCACTGACTGAACAAGGCAGAGGATGTGATGAGGTTATTGAGGTAAAGAAACACCACACTGTTTTGTCGGAAGGAATTAGTTTTTATCAGCATCATGCTCAAGAAGACAACTCAGCAAATAAAAACCTTCTTCTTTTTTTATACTTTTCGTATTCGGTGGTGGCTGCCGCAGAGATAAACTTGACGTTTGTAGAATTCAGAACGTTGTATAGCTCTCTAGACTTTTTTAATCGTTTTACAGGAATAATGCTTGTACATATTGTGTGGTCTAGCCAATGAAAAGAAGGCTGCATCAATTTGTTTATTTTGTGGATGATGAATTACTCGACATGCCATTTCTATTTTTTTGTATGACGAAAAAAAAGATTATTGTTTTGACATTGGCATTGTACCATTTTTATTTTGCAATGCATGTATATTTATAACGAGCCAGACTAGAAAATGCGTTGAGTGCAAAATTGAATAAAATGTGTGTGCCGGTGAGATGCCGATGATTGTGGGAAAGGGAATAATATTATCATGTGAGCAACCTGTGGTGCACATTAAGAAGAGGGCCCACACACACAAGTGCCGTTTCTGGTTCACATCAATAAATAAATACACACCATGCTATACATAATAATAATAAGTGGAATCAAAAGGAGTACGGCCGCTTGCTGGGTACATGATACCGAGTGAGTAAAATAAATTGTTAGAAAAACACCAAAATTATATAAAGTCGGTGTAGCCCACAGTATAGCAGATGCGGAAATTTAAAGAGAATATAAAAACAGTCACCGCAAAAACCTAATCAATTAACAGGATTGTTCATTTAGGCTGATTGTCGATGCATTTCAGCAATATGATCTTTTCTAAAATGTCAAGACTTTCGTATACCTACTATGCATATTATTTTGAGGCCAGAGTTGTAAATGCATTACCATGATGATGATCAGCGTAACCATGATTGATATGACATATGACATGTTACGTTATACGCAATATGTATTCCATGCTGCGAAGCGATGCTATGCAATTTGTCAACTCTGCAAGCAAAAAAAAGCCGTATCGGTAGTAATTCTTTCTACCTACCTCTGCGGACAGTGAAAGGTCCTCCAAAGACATTCCGTTCCTTTTTCTCTCGTCAGACGCAGGCTCAACAGTATGTCTACAGGAGATGCATTCACAAACAGAAAGATTACATAATATAAACAATTAGTATGATGATATGATACCGAGAAGCAACAACAACAGTAAAAAGACCACACACACAAATTGTTATACGCGACTTATTGCTATTGTACAATAAATAGTTTGAATTTTCTTTTTTTTGCAATTAGCTTGATAATACACCAAATTTGTAGAGTATTTTTGCGCAAAATGCAAAATCTTGCACCATTTTTTTTCTGTTTTGCATTTTTTAGCAGGAATGCGTGAGAACATGTGCATGGTGGTACGAATAAGTTGTACCAAAATATATTCATGCTGGTTAGGCCAGCATTTAACTTACTATTATAGTTTTCTGTGAGCCTGTTTAGTTTATAGGAATATTTTTAGCGTATGTTGACGGAATGTGTAGAGAATTTTTACTTACTTTTTTTCTTGCTGCTGCTCATCCATTTCATCATCTTCTTCACTGGTGTTCTTTTGATTGCTGATGTGAGCAGCAGTGACGGCGGCAGGAGGAGCAGAATCATCTTCTCCTTGACATTTGGATCGCATGACGACTGGCTTCTCCTTTTGATGTAGTGATGTTGATGATGGCGGTGGTGGTCGTTGTTGATGGTGACTATTGCCTCTGCTAGTGCGGTTGCTGAGAAGAATGGCCTCAGTTTGAACCAAGGCGAGAACTAGTGTTCTTACTATATCTACTACTTCTACTACGGGAAATACGCGTTGAGTTGCAATTTTGAATAATTTTTATGTCGACTCCGATTTCCTTTCAAGCTAAATGTCTAGGTATATTTCGAAAGCAATGTCCTGTTTGTTGGCTATCTGTACAGAGTACAAAGAGAAAAAAGACAATGGCAATTTCATTTTATATTTTTGTGCTAATTACAAATCAATGATTTTTTTTATTTTATAATTTCCATTATTCTTATTATTAGGTTGTAAAGTAGTAAAACTGTATGTAATAATAAACGTTTTATAGCAAATTTGTCAGCTCCTGTGTTGTTCTGTGTTTGAAAGTGCAGTTAGCATGAAATGCAATTTAGGTAAAAGAAAAAAAATCTAATGGTTTTTAGCTGTTCACTTTACTCAAGCAAGCGAAGTGATCATCGTCATCATCATCGTCTTCATCATTATTATTGTATTTCGTATTGAAAGCACTGCATTGTCCGCCGACGAAGAAAGAAAGAAAAAAAACTGAGAGACGCACAGTGAGAGAGAAAATGATGAGCAGAGTTATTCCTTCTGGTTGGTAGCATGTTGTATGATGACGATGATGACTTTGACAATGATGACAAAAATATGGTAACAAAAAACTCATTTTCCCACGAATACTTTTTTATGTTCAAGTTCTCTCTACATATATCTATCTATCTTTCCTTCTCTCTCTTTCCATACAAAATAGCATGTAGGCAGGCATGCTACATGACAGTGATGATGATGCTACACGGCACACCAGCAATCAAACGCTTGCATCTCAGTCACAACTTTACGATCTACTTCATCTGCACACACACACATACATATCACAAGAAGATGGCATTTATTATTACTTACATAATAATAAACAATAATGACAGTGTGGTGTGTGTGTGTGTGTGAATTGGTAGCGTTTTTTTGGGAAGGAGGGAAGAAAGAAAGAGGGAGGAATTAGCCTTGCAGGCAATAATAATATGTAGTAGAAATGATTACTGGGAAGAATAATAAAAGTAGTAATAATAAGTACCTAGTTGAAAAAATGAAAGTGATTGAAATATTTTTTTAACATTACGTAAATTGCTAAAATATATTATCGAATATAGGTAGTTTTGTTGTTATATGATGTTACAGAAAATATTATCGTTTTTAAATTGTCTTTTACTTGACAGCAAAATATTTTCACAGTAAAGTTGCTACACATGAGAGAGCAATCTGTCAAAATGTAAGAAACGAGTGGCTCTCGCTGAGAGAAGAGATGATAATTTTTTGGCTCATTGCAAACGAAGCATCATCAATAAAGACAGAAAGATTAGCAGGGAAAATCATTAGTGATTTTCGGTAGCGAAACAGTAGTCGCGTTTACTTATGTGCATAAATAATAAGTTAACCAGAAGCACAAGAAGTATCAGCACCGTCACACATGATGCACGATGGTGATGATCATGTCCATTCATCAGTCAGTTGGGTAAGAAGGGAATCATTAGTGTAATGCAGATAATCATATGAAATGAAAGGATACGATAGAAAGAACGAGAGAAGTGGAGGGAGGAGGAGAAGAAGACGGACGGAAAGATTATAAAAAATGGTGATATGTGCTGATGATGATGATGATGTTGATGAGACGCCGGCAAAACGTAGTTTAGTATGCTAGCAACTGAAAATATTGCTGTTGTTGCTGCTGCTGATGTAGAGATGATGATGAAGTAGACAAATGCACCGGGGGAGAAATAATCACAAGGAAGCAAAATGATATGCATTTAAGTAACCAGCAAATAGATAGATAGGCAGTTGAGAGAGAGAGAGAGAGAGAGAAAAAGAGATGCATGGATTAAGCTTGAAATTCTTTTTAAAAAAATTTTAATGTCCACTCTCGTCCTCATCTTGTGTGACCGACTCAAGACGCGGAGAGATAGAGAAAAGGAAACTACTTTTTGAAAAAAAAAAACCTAAACTGGGTATGCCGAATGGGTATGGCGTGCAGTGCGAGAAGAGAACCAAGAATCAATGTATCATTATTACCGTTGTCATTAAAGGTGCGCATTAAGGATTCATCTTCATCAGGAGGAACGACCACCATATCTTGATAATAACCGCACCAAACCACCACCAAGATAAAAAATTATTCATTTGATTTTTTTCTGTGTTATTTTAACTTTTTTCTAGCTTCTGCATTATTATTATTATTAGTATTAGCATAGCAGGATGTACGTATATAGGGATAGGTTGGTATATTATAATATGCAAGAATGCAATAAGCCCATCCAACAAACTCTAATTCTCTGACTTTGTTTGACCTCCTAATTCTCATCAGAATTTAAAATCACATTTTTTTGCATTCTTACACCACTGCCACCACCACAGTATAAAAATGATGGAGACCATGATGATGATGATGATGATTATGATTATGACTGTGATGGTCATGGGGACTGATGACGATGATTTCAAGAAGGAAATGTCCTCTTTCCTTTGTCGTATTCATTAAAAATCTTCATTGTAAGATCGAGTAGTAATCTGAATTTCAAAAGCTCAATGGCGACCACGACTCTCCGCTACTAAATACCTCATACGTCGCACATTGTACGTACATACTACATACATGCATACACACACACACACACACGTTTATTATGTTAAATGTATAAAATTCCGTTACAATTTTAAATGATTATTTATTACCATTACCACCACCAAGTAGAAAGATCATCATCAACAACAACAACACATTCACCACCAAAAGATAGCAACCATTAAAATAATAATACGGTTTCTTCAATTCTTCCTCAATGAAAAAGTGCATTGCCATTTGCATGTATTTTCCTCCGACATCACCACCAACAGGAACAGTAGCTCTCCACAGAGGACCAAGTAGTAGTAGCAGCAGCAGCAGCAGCAGAGGATTTTACACACCAGTGAATTCTCATCATCATACTCACTCCTTTCTTTTAATTTAATTGGTATAAAGACACTATCAAATATACAAACACGTAGTTAGTTAAAAGGCACAAAATGCTACTTCTCCTGCTCTATGTGTATTTGTTATACACACATAATGTCTACGCCTTATAATATATACCATCATCATCATCATCATCATGCATACCAAGTAAACGGATCGTTAGAGAAGCTTAGGATGATTACGATGACGATGTCCTCTTCTCGTTGTCTCTCTCTCTCGCTCTGGTCTCCACTGCTGCCACCACCACTACTACTTATTTAACACCAAACATAATACCCCCATCGGCTTCCCTTCTCTCCTTTTTATTATTATTATTGTTATCCTCCATCCTAGCCATTATAAATTAAGTCAGATCAATGTCACCCTTTCGTTCACTCCCAATCCAAATCTTGAGATTTATGCTTTTAATCATCTTCTCTCTTTTTCCTCCACCACCACTACTCTTCTCTCTCTCTTCGTTCTTGCTTCTCGTTTCTCCATGCATTTTGTTTACTTCTTGACTAGTTTCTTACATTGCTGATGGTTTATTGTTCTGCAGCAGTAGTAGTAGTAGCGCAAAATACAAGTCAAGAGTAAAAAGAGTCAAGAATTTATATAGAGTTTTTTCAAAAAAAGTTTGAATAGCAATTTACTAACAACATTGTCAGTAACATCATCCCTATCACTGTACCGATACGGTATACAATTTTTTGATGCTGTTGAAGAAGAGGAAAAAAACAAGAATTATAATAGAATAATAATAAGCTTATTTATTTGTTAAAAAACAAAACGTGTAATGGCAAGCATGGCTAATAATGATGGCATTGCAAAGAAAAAGAAGAATAAAGTTACTGTTTTGTAAACGTCAAGGTAAAAAAATTGTACGGATGTTTTCAAGAGAGAGAGAGAGAGACTTGCTTGTAATTTGTAAAATGTAAAAATGCCATTGTTATCTGGATGCTGGTTAAAAATGATAATTAAACTGTGTACGGACCGGTGACCGGCGGAAGGACAATGACTGTGAGGCGAACAATGAGAAGGAGAAGATGTAGAAAGGAGCTTGCATCTTACGGCGTTCGGTCAGTTTCCAGAAAGACAGTTTCCAGATCTACACTTTGCTCGAAACAATTTGCTAGACTGGTCTTTTTCTCGAATAGGTCAATTTCC
>JAHZMT010002624.1:0-52842 GCA_027743785.1 Sinhomidia bicolor
GTTCACTTTGAAGAGATCATTTATTATTTTGAACTAATCTGTTATATCTGCATCCTAAAATGACGAACACATCTCCTTCATTTATTTTTATAATTTTGTCTTAAAACATTATATACCTATTATGGTGCAATATATTATGGTAGTCAATCATCGTGTGGAAATCATTGCATGTTTAACACAAAATGATGATTAATGATTATGATGATGATTTTACTTGGAAATATATGCAATAAAATTCATTAATTATGCTGCATATAGCATTTGCCTGCTGTATTCTCAACCCCATTAAAATTGACTTACTACTATACTAGCTAATAGTAAAAAAACCTGATAAGATTAGAAGATAATTCGGTATTGACAGCGTGAATTTTTTTTTGCATGAGTGTTTTCTTGTCGTCACATAATTATGGATGAATATATTTCCGTCGAATGCGAAAATACTCAAAGAAGAAAATCAAAGGCACTCAATGTCAGATATAGCATTTCCATTTATTACAATGCAATGTGTAGGCAGGCTCCCATGTATTTTTCTAGACGTTCTTGTTGAAAGCTATTATAGCAGTAGTAAGCTTTTTGACAATTTAAATAGCTTGCCGAAAAAAAAGTATATGAGAAAAAAGAACGAGAAAACGTCTCAACTGAGGTAAAGAAGAAAAAAAAGAAAAGTCATAATAACTTTCATCGACCTTAGCCGTATTTACTTTACCAATGTTTTTTTTCTACTACTTCCAAATTTATTTTGTCGGCCTTGATTCTTGATAGCATTTTTTCTTCGTCTTTATTTACCGAAGTAGAAAAAAATAAGGGAAAAAAGGAGAAAAAATAGCATGATTTTTTATGCTCCATACACTAAATAAATGTAGAGCAGAGGATATATAAGCAACGTACTATTATTATAACAAACAACCCTGGAATGGCCATCATTTAAATGTTCATGTCGCGTTTCAAATATTTGCTGGTGACGTTACACAGTACATACTATATAGAGTGTATATCTGTATCTAGTCAAGTTGTTAAAATGCTCCCTTTTCATTACTTTCTTTAACAAAAGTTGGCCCAAAAAAATATTATGTTTGTATTCATGACTATGCAACAATGCTTGGATACTATTAGAGTAACAACTAGTGGAAAAAAAATTGTTTCAAAGAAAGCATAATCTCTAATGTGATGGTCAGCTTGGTTTGTAAAAAAAAGTAGGAAAGTACTAATACACGAGCCAACATGCCACTAAATATCTGATCGTGACTTAAGTCGGTTAGCATTTTATTAATAACTTTCACGTTTATTACAACTTTTACATCAGGAAGGGCGCATGAAGATTTTACCACACGAAAAAAAATACCGAGAAAGTTAACAAGAAAAATGGACGATGGTATATACTTATACCTGGATGTACCTACATACACTCTACTACTGTAATGCGATGATAATATGATATTTTCATCTAACAGGGAGGGAACCAAAGGAAGAAAAGAAAGAAAAAGAGAATAGGTAGTAAAATAGCCTATACTTTTGTCTGAAAGCAAGAAAAACGGTAGGATTTCGTATTTTCCTTATTCATTTTATTGGAACAACGTTACATATTACAAGCAGGTAGTAGCAGTAGCAGCAGCAGAAAATAAATATACTGCCTATGGACATTTCCTCCTCGTGTGCGCAAACTGAACAATTGCCTGCCTGCTGCTGTTGACAGAAAGTCGAATCCTTCCTGTCTGACGTGATTTCCTTCATTGCTCCTCTCTTCTCGGTTTACTTTCTTGATTGCCATCAGCATGGAAGTCATAGTTGACGATGAGTGCATGAAAGCAAATTGACGAAGAAGGAGAAAATGGTCGGATAGTTGTGTGAATGCAGCTTTGGAATGCTCATATGGAGCAAGAGAATTTTCAGCTATCCATTTGCAACGTCTTTTTAAGAGCTTTTCGTTCGGTATATTTTGTACACGTGTGTCTGTCCATATATGTACTTGCATGTACACCCTACCGCTCTTCTCTCTTTTATTCTCTCAGTTTCCACGGACGAATAATGATTTAATCGTAACCTATGCAAAGTATACCTGTTTTCAAACAGTGGAGTGTAGAGAAAGCATTATCATGCATTATTTTTTATACTATGCTTACATAAGATTGTTAGGTGGCACAAAGTTCTTCTAGAATGTCATAAAAATGCTTCCTCTAAAATCAAAATGATAAGTTGCGTGACATATCTGAGTGTAGGTTTCAACACTAATTACAAGGAAATGATGTACCTTTCCCTAAAAAAATATTTTTTTCTTCTTTTATCAGCATCGAGTTTATTTGAAAGCAGCAAGTGTACATGTGTACACTTTTATAAATCTTTTATAAATTCAAGCCATAATAATAATTGGCTGTGTTACGTTGTTGATCCTGTCCAACAAATCAACTATCCATATTTTATCACCGTTTTATATTTTTTATATACCTTTGGGAATCGTTGCTGTTTGCTGTTAGGGACAACCAGTATAGTGGCAATTGTTGGCATGGTTCATTTACCACCACCACCACACCACTACTATACCATTATATTTTTTTCGGAACTTTGTCGTAAAGGTAGTTGCATTTCCAATAACAGTAAATATACAATCAAGCTTTTAGTTTTCCGTTGGTTGTTTTTTATTCATTATTTTTTCAATTCATATCATCATAATACATTTTACTTACAACAATGCACTGCTTGTTTAATAATGTTTTTGATAATAACCACTATAATTTGTATGAAACATCAAATCATCCATTACGAATCGAACATAAAAACATTGTATCAACAATGACAGTAAAAAAAGGTATGCGTTTCAATCTTTTGGTCTCTTTTCCCCCTGTATCCCTGCGCATTTCAGAGTTTGTTGCTTTTTCCGTTAGAAAATGAACACGGCAGTTGTGTTAATGAAAGTGTAAATTACCGTGGAGGTGAAATTTTGTTATTTAGACAGTAAATATGTTTATTCGTGATCCCGAATGTATTTCTTCACATATTATTATTATTCCCTGCTGAATTTTCCCCTTTCTAGTATTAATAATGTGTATGATGTGTGTGCACACCACCGAAAAAAAAGAAAAATAGGGGATGTTGATGATGATTGGATTGTTGATTGCTTCTCTAAATAATAAATAGATGAACTGCTGAATGCAATTTATTGTGTATGAAATGATTGTTTAATACAAATTATGTATGTGTATCATGATGTGTGATACTATGTTCTCTCCATTTAATGCAGGTGCTTCTCTACTTGTTTGTTCACATTTCGTCTGCGAGTTCAACGAGAAAACTCATAACCGCACTTATTGCTATACCTATATACCCATGTACTTGATATTCACCTGCCCTCTTTGCTGCTGCTGCTGGAGAAGTAACAGTGTTTTCCCCTTCTTCCTGGCCTCCTGCACTAATTCATTTCCTTATTCTGCTTCTCGATTGTTATTATATATTACTACTACACACGGTGGTAGTAGAGGATGAGCAATGTTACGCCAACAACATTGATGAATATATATACATACATGTATATATACACACACACGAGTATAATTAAGCTTGTCATAATTTTCCATTGTGTAGGTAAAACGCTCAACAATGACAATTTACACCGGATCGAAAAAATAATTAGATTGATTCATTTTTTTGGTCTAGAAAATGAAATTACTTTTAATCTTATTGCCCAATTGTACCTTTAATCCGTACATACATACCATCTTATTTGGATAGTATTATTGTATGTTCTACTTGTACACCTGACGTGCACTTTGTCTTGCCAAGTTGAGCTAAATTGTGATAAAATGCATTTTGTCATTCCAAGACTTGAAGAGATAAGAACTGTTGGAAGAAAGACATGTAGATGGTATTATTGTTGTTACCTATGCTGTATTATGATTCATTGCAGTGACCGCTGAGAAGTGTCAATGCAGAACTTTTAAAAATGACAAATGTCAGAAAAACAGTGGAATTGATAACGTATGTATTTCTAATAGCTAGGCAAATATTATTTCCAACTGTAGAATATGAAACGGTTTATTCATTTTTATTGCCAGTTCTATGACAGCTCATCCATTTTGTATATTTTTTTTATCCAGGATACACAAACAAGTCACAATTACAGAAATGACGGTAATAATGCATTCTACGGAACTAGGGAAGGCCATCAGCAGTGCACATGCAAATTATGTATTTTATTTTCATATTTCATGAATGAGGGAAAATACCATATTGAAATTCCTTACCAATACCAGCAAGTTAACAATAATATTATTGTTATTATTAAAACGGAGAAAATGGCTTATAATATTTTTTTTATCTTCAATATCTTCAGCTCTTGTAAGAGGCGAATCAGCTTCAACAGCAACAACGACAACTACTCCATTAGATTCCTTTTCCGAGAAGGACGAAAATGGCAAAGCAAATATATACACACTGACATATTTGCCCCGTGAATTGGAATCCCCATTAAATTTTCCATTAGTGAACCAGCGGAGAATAATCAAATTAAATTGACAAGTTTTCAATCACGACAAAGAATGCACTAGAAATACATTTTTTAGCCGAGTCTATTTGCACTGTAATAAATTTTAAGGGTTTTTACGATAAACCATGCAGTGAGTGACCTCTTCCTTTATATCACTTGTTTCTTCTTTTAAAAAAGCAAAAAAAGACACATACATGAGAGATTTTACATATTGGTCATGTTTTTCTTTCTTACTTTCTTTGGGTTCTCCTGGTCTATTTTTTGTACAGAGAACAAGCCAGCAGCGCACAAGTCAATAAGATAAAAAAACTGTTTGCTGTTCCATCTGCTTTCCAGTACTTTCTCTTGAGCAGTTGCTATTACTGTTTTTGGATCGATTCACGTCCTGGATTGGTCAAAAAGCTTGTTTGGGTAGGGCATACTGTACTTTCTAAACCAGTGTAAACTTTCTTTCTTGCCTGGCTCAACCGTGAGGACGACCTGTTTAATCGATTTATCCAATGTAAATGCACAAAGTCTTCAATTTATGCATATAAGCGAGCAGGTCTTACAACCCCCAGCTATCCTTAGCAATGGAGAGAATGAAAAAAAGGAAAAGTTGATAGCTTGCTTTCAAGAGAACGTACATATGTAGAGTGGGGCATTGTAAGACAAATTTTGGATGGGAAATACCTACAAAAAATAATATTTAGTTTCTGCGTCTACTTGTGATTTACAAGTGACGGATAAATACATGCTAGTTAAAAACTCTCCTAACAGTACTGTGTTTTTTTCCTCTCTCTCTCTCTCGATCGATTACCGATTAGTAAAGCACGTAAATATATATTATTGTTGTGTGGGTAATGTAAAAAAATGTACACAACATGTTTGTCAACTTTTTCGAGTGTGTATATATAGTCATTATTACTACCAATTTTGCAAAGTAAAGTAGTTTGTTGATTCAAATGGATTATATGGGTGTGTTACATTACCTAAAAGTTAAAAGCATATAATATGTGATTGTGTGAAGATGTGAAGTGTTTTAACACTTTTTTTAGAACCAAACTTGTCTTGTGTCACATAAAAAAAAATTTTTAACAAAAAAAATGTGACGCAGACACCTTAAATCTGTTGTGCTCTGGCATTCTTTTTGATGGTTTACGGAACAATTACCATGTTTATAATTTTTAAAAGGAAAAAGTAAAATTAAATAATATGTCGAATGGGGAGGAAGAACCAGCTGTGATTGTAGCAACTGTCGGACGACACGTTTCCTTGCAGGATACAATAGGCTCCTCATGTAATTATTTCATTTTAAAGTATCTAACTTTGGTAGTTTGATTGGCCTTTTTTGTAGCATTGTATCAACAGAACATGGGTAGCTTCAAACAGTTTTGGCATTTTAAATTATCCAAATTGTCAAATGTAACCAATAATTCTTTTTATGCGAAAGTTAACGGAAGGAAAAAAGCTAAGAGTCGTGTTTCCTTAAAATTGTGAATTTGTGGTTGCATACTGTATTTAAAACTACTCTCCTCACTATTCAGTGCTAAATGTTATGAAGAACGTGGAATTTTGGCCTCACGTTAACAAATGTTTGATACAATAGAGCTTAACCGTCTTTTAAAAAACAATATAGATTTCAGGAAAGAAAAAAACCTTTTTGTGATACAAGGGGTGCAGCTTGGGAATCCTTGCATTATGCATATATGTATATACTATATACACTTACATACATACATGAACTACATTCATTACCATTATTATTATATCATCTAATTTTTTAGCCGCAGATACCCCTGACGGCTTTAATTTGATGCTGCTGACGCTGCTCTCAATCGACACCTACGTTTTAGTAATGAAAGTCAAATCAGCAAATTCAATCTCTAGTAACATTATTCCCTTTCACTAACGACTTCATAAAATCCACACAAATTTAGGAATCTGACATCAAACAAAGAACCGCAATCGTTATTGACGTTCTTCTAGACATGGCTTGTGGCTATGACATGGACGCAGCGTAATCACATCATCATCATCTTATGAGATTGTTAAATAACTTTTGGTTCTTCCGTTGATAATAATATGTATGTGGTGGGATACTGCATCTCCCCCGTTTCTACACTTTGGTCAAGAATACAGTATTTATAGAATAAAAATACCTACATACATACAACAAAAATTTACTTTTGACAGTCATAGTTTTGTCTTACTTTTTCACTTTCAATATAATCTGTATTTGTTTTAATAGGTGGTACTTTATTTCAAATTCTAATAATAATGTTGTAGCGGTGAAAACGTTTCCTGTTGAAAATTCGTCATTATATTCGTTTTAAATCCCTACTTAATAGACATACCATACATCAGCTATTCTAATTATGCTTTTAGAAATATTAATAATAAACTTTTGAGCTTTTTGAATATCCGCTGAAAATGTTTACTGGCGTTTCCGTCATCTTTTTTTAAATGAAAAAAATGTTACGTTAATCATAAACTCCTCACTTTGTTTGCATTTCCAATTCTTTTTGCTTTAAGCTTAAATGCTTTTCTGAAAGGCATGATTTTTAATTGTCATTCGTAATTCTACCGTATGCAATGTAACAACATTTGTTCTAAATCTCTAATTTCACTATTTTTTTTAGAAAAGGCTGTCGCTGCCTTTTGTACATATATATTCTAGAACTTTGATAAACGAAAAATCGATTTTGTTGTGAAGCTGCTAATAAACCAAGTTGCAAACAGGAGCGCTGTTTTGGAAACTAAAGATTATAAAATACTTTGGTTACAGGTGTAGATGATCGGTCGCATTTTGCCTACATTCAATCCGTGAATTATCACGTTTAGTACCGCTCTGTATTCTAAAAATTGAACTGACTAAACTTTTAAACAGAAAAATAAAATTTTTCTGTCCATCTCTCTTCTCTAGTAATCAATTTAATCCTTTTTATTTAATTGAAAAACTTAAGAAACTATAAAAGGACACTGATTGCTGTGATAGAATAGTGTGTTCGATTAGGTTCTTCAGTTGCTTCCAAGACAAGTTTTCACTTGAAGTTATCTTGTTTCAAACATAGTAATTGCAATATTCTTTAACATAGTGAGTAAACTGACTAAAAGTTGAAATCAAGTTTTTTAAAATACAACTTTCCTTCAGCATTATTTAACTGGCTTCTTGGCACGCTGTTTGTCTTCTAATCATCACACAAGTTCATTGCTGCCGTCAACGAAAAAAAAATTCACGACAAAAATAAAAGAATCTCTTTAAAGAGTTAAATAAATCAAACAAATCAAATCGCAAAGGTCAGTCATGTATTAAGAAAAAAAAGAAAAGCCTCCAGGGAGATTTGAACTCCCGACCCCTGGTTTACAAGACCAGTGCTCTAACCCCTGAGCTATGGAGGCGGTATAAAATTAGTACCGCTAATATGTCAGGTTATTGTGCGTGCAGGAATGGAATGCTATTGTTAACTTTACCAGAAGGCATTAATATAATGGCAATAAGGACAAAGTAAATGTGTGATTAGTTCATGCAAAATTATTATTATTACTCGCCCAAATCATCAAGTTGCCACAATCGCAATAATGTACAGAGATGAAAATTTATAAATGACATCACGCCGCCGTCGTTTATACATTCTAGCTGCTATAGATCCATTTATTTGCATGATCCTTTTCCTGATTTGTTTCACGAGTTCATTATAAAGTTCCTGTTTCAATATTTATATAAAGCTGTCGCAAATCTGGCTGGACTAAAACCAAAAGTACTTTATTTGTTGTAAAACAAGCTGCTGCTTTAAAAAAATGTAGGCGAGATTATTGAGATAAATTGACAAACAATTTATTATGTATGTAGGTATACCTGTATAGGTAATTTGTGTTTTAAAACAAAAAAAATATCGTATACTATCTTTTTGTAAACACATGGCACGTTTTATTTTCAACAATATAGTTGTAAAGTTTAGTTCTCGCCTTTGCATTACTGCAAGTGTATTTGGTTGTCAGTCATTCTCACAGGTAACCTCCACAGACTAACGCAATTAAACCTTACATTATTATTATTATTTAAAGCGAAAGAAATAAGTAGAGTGGACGGGATGCTTTTATGGTGTGTAATGAAATGAAACGAATTAAACGAAGGTGTGGATATTACCTACCTACCTAGCTACATATATTACCTACTCTACCAAATCACAACAACTGCTGTTATTATTGGCAAGTTTAATCAAGTTTTTGAAAACTGAAGTCATGACCAGATCGAATCGCATATGTGTAGAAGGAAACAGAAAGGGAAAATTGTGCACGTTTTTTTGAGGCAAATCACGGCAGTCCTCCTGTCCTCCATTCTTGAGGCAGTCCATTTAATAGAGGGATTTGAAAGACCGACACTTGCTGACTGTTGTGACTGTGTGCCAACTGTACTACTACAAGTGTACTTACCTGAATGGAATATTTAAGTAAAAATTGAAAATTCCTTATTATTATTAAAATAATACACACAGAGGTAAAGTAAAGAGAAGGTAATTTTGTTTAAAGTGGTCAGAAAAATGGGCCCGGGGGGATTTCGATATTATTTTTTGAGGTTTTTTAACAAGTTTTAAACTCTATTCAGAGACTAATATTGATCCGTAACCGTGGTAATTGTATGTTACCTGTGCATTGTAAAATATGCATTATCAATTTTATAATAATGCGGAGGTGTTAATACAAAATAAAATATATAGCATGCTAGTAGTAGTAGTACTAGATGGCATGATAAGATGTTAATCTGTTGATTTAAACAAAGCCTTTTTACGCGTCTCCATTGACTATTTTTTTTCTTTTCAATTAAATGCATGTGTGTGCATTGCCACGGTGTTGACTGTGTAGATATTGCATAATTCAATTTGCAAGTCTAAAGGATTTTTCTTGTCGTTCGTTCTTTTTATACATAATACACTAGGCATTTGTTTGGCTGATAGGATAAATGCGGTACTGTCAAGTGACATGACGTGTTGTGACTGCGAGAGAGTCACACAAGAGATGAATACAAGATAGAATACAAAAAAGCAAAAGTGGTTATAAAAAAGCAGTGCAGCAGAGAGAAGTTTATTTTTTTTCTTTGTAATATTTTGAACCAATAATGTGAAATGTACGTATAATGCCGAGAATAATTACGAGACAACCTTCCTCTGAATTGATTACTAATTGCAAGTATATCGCTCTTCCAATTTACCATACTAAAAATTTTAAAATGCAGCCTTGTCTCCTGTCAATGATTTTTTTTCTCGTGGCTGTAAAAATATATACCCATTACCCATGCAACTAAAATAAGTATCATGTTATGCAGAAGGAATTTGCAACGAGGCGAGTAGTAGTTTGTTATACATGTGCACTCACATCAGTGGTAATTTACCGATATTAACGTAGTAGCATAATATGATCACTTGAGCAGACAATGTGTTTTTACTACGTTGTTTAAAAGGAATTCTTGGCTTTTGTCAACAAGAAGAAAAATGTGAAAATTCTGTGACATTGTCAACCAACATTCATTATTATTATTAATATTAATTAACCAATATGGAAACTGACATTGCATTGTAATAAATTGAATGCCTGCATTTGAAGGTAGCAACCGCGTTTTAAAAATGTTGTGGCTGCTATTTGATAGACTAGTGTAGTAACTATCATATAATAATTGTGTATTACTAAAGAAATATGAAAGCATTTGGCACTTTATCTAATCTTTTTTGAGAATTTTATTTTTACCTATAAAATTGAATTAATTTTATGGTGGATGTCTTGGATGGAATGAAGGATTAAAGTAATTTTGCGTTTGAATTGCAGGTCGTGAGGAGTTTACTGGTCTTGATAATGATGCTCTGGATTTTAGTCAACTCGAAGACTTTATTGCAAATGAAACGGACTCTAACGGAAGGTGAGAGGCCAATCCTTTGTAGTATTTTTTTATTTGTTGAAAGGACTAGAACATTTACTTATTTTTTTAAAAATTATGATTATGCTTTGCAGCTATTTTGCGGATACGTTAGCAAACAGCGAAGCCTCCAAGCATGCACCCCCACCAACTTCACAGACAGCCAGGGATAGAATATTAGTCATAACCACCACATCAGTTCCGCAAAATGATGCTGGAATCTATGTTGGAGGCAAACCTGGCCCTCCGGCTGCCAATTCACGTCCGGCTACGTATCCAGCAGGCTCACTGCCGTAAGAATGTTTTCTTTTGTCAGCGTCAACCTGAAATAGATGTACTTTGTTTTAATCGCGTCTTAAATTTTGTATAGGCATAATCTTCCAGACAGTCCACCAGATTCTGGATCAGAACCACCGTATTCACCGACAGATCCTGGTTCTCGATCACCAAGTAAGCAAAAACAAAATTGAATTGTCAGTTTGTAAGGCTTGGGGCACGCATTATTCGTGTATTCCGTATTTTACAGATCACAAAGGGAACGTAAATGGTCGTCGGAATCTCCACGATCTGCTTGTACATCCAATATACACAACCCCTCAACAGCATGGAAATCCTGCGGCTGCAACAATACTGCCACTTATCCCACATGATCTTCAGTCCTTGGAGTCCCCACTTCCACACATAGCTCCAATACATGTTCCACCATTAATTCCTATCTCACCAACAGCAGCTGGAACATCAGTTGATTCACCTGCTGGAAATTCTACACTAACTACTTTGGAGGGCAGCCATTCGAGCCATGTCACGGGAGACTCCTCTCAATCACCATCTGGAGGACCTTGTCAGCCAACAGCAACTCAGTCTGCAGCAGTTCAACAAGGGGAATCGATGGTCCCATTTTACACGCAACTCACTCCCATTCATACTTCACATTCAGCGACAACGAGTAATGACACTCCTGCTCCTGCTTCAGTTCCAACGCCAACAGGGCGAGGTGGCAGAAAAAGAAAAGCATCTGGATCTGGAGGTGCAGCTAATGGAAAAGTTGTTCATGTAAAACAAGAACCAGGTACGCAAAATGTTTCTTTTTAAATTAACCATGAAAATTCTAAAAAAAATATGTTGAAAATTTAATACTTTTGTTGTCACACTTTACAGGATTTTCAGCGGAATTGTCTCCATCAGATTCAAACTGCTCGAACAACAATGCCAGCAGCGGAAACAACGGAACTAGCGTCTCGGTCGATGATGACTACGGGTTTGACTTTTCAGGCGATCCATCCATGTTTCTTGACTCGAATTATCAATGCATCAAGTTTCAATCATTTCAAGAAAATACATGGCACACGTTGACAGATGGAGCATTTAAAGAACTGTGAGTGCAGCAAACATTTGTCATCATCATAAATGACAGAGCAGTATTTTATAATAATAATTTTGCTTTTCAATAAATATTTGTTAATTTGACATTTATAATTTTGATTTGTAGAAGTTCCGTATACTACAAAGTAGACGCTGACAAAGGTTTCAACTTTTCAAATTCTGATGATGCATTTGTCTGCCAAAAGAAAAACCATTTTCAGGTAAAGAACGATCTTTTTCACATGGGTTGGTAGAAGAGAGAGCCAGGAGAAAGTTAATTATTTTCCTGATTTCTGTAGATTACTTGCCATGCAAGAGTGCAGGGAGAACCAAAGTACGTCAAAACAACAGACGGCTACAAGCCAATCGAAAATTTTTACGTTCATTTTTATGGAGCCAAGGTGGAGTCTCCCAACCAAATGATTAAAATCGAGCAGTCACAAAGCGATAGAAGCAAAAAGCCTTTCCATCCTGTTTTGTAAGTTGAATAATTAAACTGCAACCATACAAATGTTTGCCAAAAGTACATGGATATAAATAATTTAGCGTTCGAAATGACTAAATTTACGTAAATCTTCAAACAGAATGGAGCTGAATGGAGACCAAGTATCCAAAATCACAGTTGGTCGACTCCATTTTAACGAGACGACTTCCAACAACATGAGGAAAAAGGGAAAGCCGAATCCGGATCAACGCTACTTTTACTTGGTGGTGAGTTTCAATGCACATTCCACAGATGGGGCAAGTTATCCTATAATGGCTCAATCGTCACAAAGGATCATTGTAAGAGTAAGTGAACAAATTTTAATTTTTCTTAGTTATTCTCGTTTGCAGTATACTGACAAGTTAGCAATACCTAAATTAACTTAACATGTGATTTGGTATTTTTTCAAACAAACAAACAGAGGTGAAAATGATGGGATTTCTTTAGACTAAACATCTTTGCTGTTGTTGGTTTGATTATATTTATTTAAGTATAACCGTATGCGTCACTTTGTTACCGTTACAGTTGGACACCAAAGAACAACTGAAGAATGTTCAGCAGCTCAGAGTTGTTCGTTACAAATATAATCCGGAATTTGCAAAAATGCTTGGCCTTGCAGAGGATGAGGCCATGGACACTGGCGTGATTGCACAGGAGGTTCAAAAAATCCTACCGGAAGCTGTCAAGGAAACTGGCGATATTGAACTAGAAAATGGACAAAAGGTTGACAACTTTCTTGTGGTTAACAAGGTATTAAATTGTCTAATTAAACACACCTAATTTTTAGTTTATATTTCAAATGTTGGGGTAGGCTACAATATTTATGGTTACTTGAATAGGAACGGATTTTCATGGAAAATATTGGCGCTGTCAAAGAGTTGTGCAAAGTGACTGGAAAATTGGAAACCAGAATTGATCAGTTGGAAAAAATTACCCAAATACAACGCACAGAGTCCGATTCCAGCGCAGGTTTGTGTCTTGTTGTTCACGTACTTTGTTGTAGGTTATCATGCAGCAGATGAGATGTAAACATTTGTTTTTTTAAACATAATAGACTCACCTTTAAAGAGAAGGCCACGGACAGATTCTCGCGTCCGAGAGGTTTCTGAACTTCTCTGTTCCAACCGATGCGTTCAGCTGCTGATAGTTGTCCTTGTATTAATAATGGCATTTTGGTAGGTTGAACTTCAGACGCATTCGCAATGTCGTATTTTTTACTGCATTTAAATTATCACATTGTCCTTGTAAACATATTGTTTTTAGCTTGGTTGCAATGGCCACGCTGTACATTCTTGAGTATCACAAAAGGTCATCATTTGAGTACTACCACAACTCCCGTCACTTGTTTAACAATTCACATGTGTACATAAATCACCCAGTTTCTCCGTACTTAAATGATGTTTTCTCGCACCCCCCACTGAGACCGGATCAAACAACTGTAATGTCGAATAACCATTTTCATTCAGCTCCGTCCCCGCATTCTTATCCTCAGTCAACAAAACCGTCAAAAATTCCGAATAAGTTGGCAACTCCGAGTATTGTGAAAAATGTCTTGTACTCACAGCCGCGACCAATTGCTAAACCTCTCGTACTTGGTCGGCCTGACCACTGTCCAGAGACCGTAGCTTACTCGAATTCACTGTGCAATGTAAAAAATCTTTTTTATTATTTTAAATCAAGCATAATGTTATAAATTAGTTTGTATTACATCACCATGTTTTGTAATTGTAGACCTATTGTTGCCCGGGAACGAATTTGGAGGAAGTTCCTCTTGATTATTCAGAAATTGAGAGAAGAAATCATGTCTCTGTAACGGGAGCATTCTTTTCACAGCAGAGATCTCCACTGAAAGCAGTGACAGAAACTAGTAGTAGTAGCAACAGCAGTAACAATACTGTAGACGCTGTCTCTGCGTCACCAGTAAGCTAATTATCAAATGAAATTAGTTAAAATATATTATCCAATATGTTAATTAAATAAGTATTAATTGCATTTTTTAAATCTCTACTAGGCAAATAACGCTGTGAACAGGAATGGATTGGAGTTTAAAAAGCGTAGAAGACGTCAAATTCATAAAGACTGTAAGAGAAATCCTTCCTATAACTGTTCATATTTTGTTATAGCTAAGTAGAGAGAAGGTTGAAAAAATATTTACTTTGTTGACAGCTCCGAAACTTATTACTGTGCCATCAATTCGTATCATGTCAGAAAACATAATAAACAAAAGTTTGGATTCTTCATACTGCATGACTAACTCTGACGGATATCATGACTGCGTTTCTACCGAAAATAGATATTTCTCTGGCGTTAACCTAACGTATCATGTTCCTCTTAGCAAATACTGGGATGAATACAATCTGTCCGTTGTGTTTAAGTAAGATATATATATCAATTTTAACAACGTGCTGCAGGCTTTATAACTCACATCCAACTAGTAGCAAAAATATTGATCAAAAAACTCATTTTTTTCTCTCTCCAGTTTCTCTTCAAAGTTTGAAATTTCCAAGCCTCGAATCTGCAGTGAATTTTACTCACAGCCTGACTGCAGGATGAGTAACGGAATGACAAATAATGAGTCAGGTCGACCGAGTTCCAAAGAAGGTACTGCGAGTGCATATGTAGTGGGCGTGGCAGGAAATAATGTATTTTCTGTCACCTTGCATGTTGGGACAAGCCCATACTCAAGATTTAATATACGATTTTCACCAAATCAAGATGACTACGAGGTAATGAATTTATACATTGCTTGTAGTTAGCAATTCTAATATTTGTTTGAACATGTAATGTGGGTATCACATTTATAGTACGTTTGAATTATACCTTTCCATTTAAAATATTCATTCTGATTTTTGTATCTTTCAGAGTTTGTGTTTATTGGATGCCACAACTTCAAAATTCTTTGAATTCAATTTCCACTTTTATCGAGTGTGTGACGAATAGCTGATTTATTTGAATATCTTGCTATTTTATGATAAGACATGATCTGTTTTGAAATGGAAAGATTTGCTAATACTATGAAGCATGCAATAATTGAATAAGTCAGTTTATAGGAGAAAGTTATATAGGACATAAAGTAGGCATATATTGTATCTGTTGTTGTACAGCATAAGGAATAAGGATGACATACTGGCTGCTTCGCAGCATGCTAATTTGTAAGGAAGCAGTTTTCAAACATCAAATTGTAAAAACAACAACATCAACAGTGTTTTACTACTGGATGGTTCATCATGAAAGAAACAAAGCAGAGAATCTCGTTATCAAGTTATTATTGTAGTGTCTAGTGCACGCACATATTCATATTTGTGGTAATAAATTGTGTAAGTATATTGTGTATATGTAGTCATGTATTTTAAAAATGTGTTTTTAGAACAAAACTGTCATGAGTAAGCAGATAGTATTAAATGACGATATATAAGTGCATATATAAATATATATTATGTCAAGTAATAGTAGTTAGTTACAACCGAAATGAGTCCTTTTTTGGTCGCAAATTTTAGTTTTATAGAATAAAATACGATACATAGATGTATAGTAATAGTAATGATAATATTAACAAGGTAAAGAATTAATAGAATAAAATACCGGTGCCCGAAATATTGTCCGTCCATGATACCCGTCCCATTCGTGTCAAGAATGAATAACGTCATTCCAAGCAAGTCTGAGAGCAATTCCTATGATGAGGTACTATATTGTTGTTACGATATGTAGCCTCCTGCACTACTACTACTACTCCTACTACTACTGTACTGTAGCATATAAAATATGCTGCAAAAAATTGTCCACGTTCTACTTATAAATAAACGCGCAAAATATTGCTAAGTGAATATAAGGTTGTAAAAAATGTAATAGAAATAGCGTATTTGAATATTTTGTAGCTAGTATTTACCAGATACGTAACATAAAGCCATAAACGAATAGAATCTCAGTGAGTGACTTATGTACAGCTATAGGAATTTAATATTACTACGATGCAAGTTTCGAATTAATTTTATATTTGATGTGTATTATTATTACTA
Source organism: Sinhomidia bicolor (assembly GCA_027743785.1). Lineage (NCBI taxonomy): Eukaryota > Metazoa > Arthropoda > Collembola > Entomobryomorpha > Entomobryidae > Sinhomidia > Sinhomidia bicolor. Next base: position 16,230 of record JAHZMT010002624.1, read on the forward strand.
CTTTTTTTCTTTTCATGACGTCGTGTTTATTTTTCGGAAGGCGATATTATTATTTCTCAGTTGCTTCAAGTTTAGTTCCGTAAGTTGAATTATTATAATTTTATGCCTTCCATGATGTATTCCAATAATAGAAGGTTTTTCCAATAATATTCTCTAGCGTAGTGACGTATTTTATTAAGTGACGTATCGATATTAGGCATGTTGAAAATGATTCCTCGGCAAACCATTGAGATTAGATTTTCATGTTATATGAGTGAGCACATAGAAATAACTATTTGGTATTAACTGCAAGTATTGTTCTTCTTAAATGTAAGTAGTATCCGTGACAAATCTCTGTTATAATTTTATTTAGAGATTTAAAAAATGTATGATGAACATTATGGACGAGACCTTTCAATTTTTTTCCAAACCCACAAAACTCGTCAGGAAAAGGAATTTGCGATTTTTTCATTAATATAAGCAGATTGATGCAGTTGATCCTGTGCATTAATGAATCTGATGATGATAATGATGATGTTAAATATTGGTAGAATTGTTGAAGAAAAATTTAAATATTTCGCAAAACACTTGCTTGATTATATATGCTTTAAAACCTTTGTAAAAACTGCAAAGGTTGGTTTGAAGGATTATTATTAAAATAGCACTTCTTCACAATCTCTACACAAAATAGAAGACAGCTCATCAAGCACCATTGCTAACTAAAACTACAAAAAATGAGGTTTGTCAAGAATTTAAAATTCAGTAATAATAATTGTAATAAATAATAATAATAATAATAAGTAAATAAGCAGCTATGTACCTTCATGTCATTCTCACGATAATATGTAACCGTAAGTATTGTATGTATATACTAGAGTTGTATCAATTTTTTTCCTGTTTCTCCTAAACTCTAGTTAGGAGGAAAAGAAACAATTGTATGTTTGTTTCCAGAATGCTCTAAAACTAAACTCATAAAAATTAATAATAATATTATTATTATCATAACTATCATATACAAACTTTAAGTTCAACGCGTTGTGATTTTTTTTGCTTATTTTAGCTTTTTGAGAAACCGTACAAAAAACAAAAGGTGTAAAAAATTTAAATAGAGAGCGGCGTTCAATATTTTATGTATGCATCATCGAACTCTTGTCAGTGTCAGTTGTATCAGTTTTGTGAAGAGAGTCACGCTGCTGAAACTTTTTAACTGTCAGTTGGATGTCAGAGCATCTGTCAGTTGTTTTGAAAAATGTATAAGATGGTGACGACGGTGGGCTTGTGTATCCGACCGAGCAAGTAAGAAAGTCTTTTTTTTTCAGGAAAGAAGGAACCTTGTGTTTTGTATTAAAAAGTATTTATTGCTAATTGATGCAATACATGTTTATCTTGTTAAGTTATATTGATAGAAGAAAGAAAAAAAACGTATAAAATAACATATTATCGTACACAGAAAATTTTCTATTTGATGTGAACTATGAAGGTATAGTCTTGTACTTTTAAATTGTACAGAGAAAGGATACTACATTCAAAGGGGAAAAAATTTTGAAATTCGGTAATGTCTAGATCGCACATCAGAAAAATATAAGAAAAAAAATTGTTGAATTTCAAATAAGTGAAAATTTATAGGTTATCAGTACTATAACTATAGAGATTACAAACGACATAATTGCAATATTATATTAAGAAAAAAATTGTGAAAATAAATAAATACGTATAAATCGAATAAAGAGGTATACAATTGTTTGTCCGAATTGTATTTTTATTTGTCTCTCTCTAAGCTCGCAGTTCATCTCATTTTTGATTTGGTGGCAGTTGTGACATGTTCTCCACACGTTTAACATTTATAAGCTGAATGACCCAATCATTTCATTTAATTTTGCAAACAAAGTTGGCGACCGCATTCATTAAACTTTCAAATGAAATGCCTCATCCAAACTTACAAAAGTAGAATTTTAATGAACCTCTTCAACAGGATGAAAACATTGAAAGGAAAATAGTGTCTAAAGTCTACCTACCAAGTATGTGCAATCAGTTTCTTCTACTGATTGCTTTCGCATAAAACCCCAGTTTACAATAGAATTTACGCAATTCTGTACTAAAGATTCAGTACTAAAATTTATATAATTACGCATGCAGATAAAAAAGTATATATGCGAGGTAATGAATGATACACTTTATTTATAACCAATTAAACTGAACATTGACTTGTTCAGCTGCAATAAAGAGAAAAGAATGAGAGCTAGTACTATAAACGCAACGTGTACAAACGAAAAAATGCCATCGCGTTGACCTTTTTAAAAAGTTAAAATAAACACTATCTGTTCAAAGTCATGGAATTTTACAGCAGTCTGTTTCGCCTTCCTCCCTGTCAAATCTAAATTTTCTCTACCTTATTCACAACGCGCTACACGACTGAATATTTTTCCATAAAATTTCAAATGCTTCAAAGAATTTATTTTGTAGAATGAATGGCTTGACGCACCGACAAAAAGGATGCAAGAAGATGTCTTCGTTACGGTTTATGTTATCTGATGACATTTGTGTGAATGTGTACACTTTCTACACATAGTGCATAATATGCATGCAGAAGAGAAAGGAAAGCGGAATTTTAGTGGGGAAATAAAATAATATTTCGTGAGGAAAGCACGTAGCAGCTCTTGACTTTTTATTTAAGCACCAACAACAAACATGAGATTCTAGCTCTGCTATTCCCTTTCTTTTTTCTTTCTTTCTAATTTTGTACTGCAAGACAAGTAGTAAGCAGGTTCTGTTCTGCCCTGACAAGAAAAAGCCTTCATGAGTGTGCGCCCGAGCGAAAGTAGTTGCGTTTTGCGTTGTTGCATTGAATGACCGTACAAGCTAGACAACTTTGGCTTTATAGCTTAGCTGCAAGTATTTACATATATAGCATATTATATGGATCCAAAATGTACAAATGTACGTTTTGCACAGAGTTATTATTACTACAATATCCAACTAAACAGTATGCTTTCCTAATATAGGCGTGTGTCTACATGTAGGTGTCATGAGGTATATAAATAGGTATGTTTAGTCAATGTTCAAATGAAAAGAAAGCAGAATCTATCCAGATAGATGAGCCACATGATGCGAAAACGTCTTCTTTGTTGGCTGACTCAATAGAAAGCGACATGCAAAATATAATTTATTGCAAAGTTTATTAAAACTCTTTTTCGTTATATAAAATTTTATTTTGATAAATGTAAATACATAATATATCCTCCTTTATTTGGTATTACAATTTACTTGATTCTCTCCATTACTCTTTTCAGAAAAAATGCATTTCTTTTATTTCCTTTTGTTATCATCGCAACCAAGGTAGTGGGTCAATATCATTCAATCATTGAAAATCCTTTATTTTTCAAGCTTTTGTTCGTCTGAACACAATGAATACGTCAATGAATACGGATGTATATACATACCTGGCGTTATTATTTTGCTGAGACAGCTGAAATCGAAATTTTTTAGAGGTACAAAGTGAGCCGTATTTCCTTGATAACATGTACAGCTAAAACATGGACTACCTACCATTGTTATGTCATGTGTCATGTTGTATTTACGTCATATGTCATATATTGAAACCACATAGATACTATACATACTACTACATGTTAATGATGATGGTAAAATTTGAAGTTCTTGTAAATGAGAGACCAAGCCACACAAACAACAGAAGACTAAAGGCATTGCCTATTTGCCGTTATTGAATTGCATGCTACTGGTATTGATTTCTAGTACCTAATACTCTGACCAGAATTCTTGGTTAGCCAGCACTACAATGCGTAGGTTGTTGGAAAAGTTATGTGCCGAGTTTACCGGAAGACTTCTTGTGTCTGGTTCTCGTTACATATATCAAAAGCAATAATTTAAACTGGACCGAGCAGAGCATAATTTAATATCCTGACCCACATATTCCCAGGTTTAATCTAATTTGTCGTTAGTAAAACATTCAAATTTAATATTGAGGTCTTTGGTACATTTATGTATGTATGCACAAGAAATTTGAGGTTTGCTAATAAACTTTCCAAACAACCAACGTAAAAAAATCTAAAAAGCAGTCCGTGTTATTTACGTTCGTTCGCAGCAGCTACTACGTCTGCTGCTGCTGTTGCTGCTGCCTGTCTTTCTTTTGTCATCATCACCTTTTTACCATGAGGGATGACGGTGGTGATGTGATGGATGACAAAAAAGAAATGTTTTACTGCCAACAATACTGCACGCTAAACTCCCTCAGTAGAAAGAATATTGACCCAATATTAGTACAACACAAGAAACGAGGCTAAAACGATAAAGAATGCTTTCACCCTAGCGAGTGAAAGGTAAATTGAAAGTAATAAAAGCAACGAGAAAAGAAATACTGAACTTGTTTTAAATGCAATTATATTGGCAAAACTTTCTTCTCGTTGGAACGCTTTCCGTGCATGCATACCAATTTTTTTAAAAAAATGTCTTCTGAATCTTGTGCAGAGACCATTAACTCAGCAGTCAGTCCCTCAACTAGTCAGTGGGCAGGTAATCATAATTTAACCACGAATGTACGACTCAGGGGCACATTTATTACATACAGCAATAACAACACAATGTACATGTTACATAAAAAATTTCCATGAACTATGCACTGCCGTTGTAGTTGTCGTCGTCGTCATCATCATCATCGTCATCACACACACAGCTTTGAAATACTTGACAGTTATAAACAGATACAGAAAACAGACCTGTAAAATGAAATGGAGCATAACTATATTTACCAGTATTCATTACATAGGTAGCAAGCAGAGTATTTTTGCTCACGTTGTCGTTTATCCATGCCATGCCACTCAGTTTTCGTTACGACTTTATGACAAAATGAAATGAAAACGTTGGGTACGGTATGTATGTACATAATATGTATGTACCTCCACGTTGGCATATAACGCCACGTTTTACATAACACCGTGTAAAATAATATATCGCACAAAATAAAGCTACATCACTTGCATACGTGTGTTTCAGTAGTAGTGTTTCCAGCGTGCCGAAAAAGCAGCAGAGGAAAGTCGGAAGAAAACCAACAGCATTGCCGAGTTAGATTATGTCTTATGTCGAGCAAAACAAGAAGAAGGGAGAGCAGTGAGCAGCAGAGCAGCCAGTGTGTTATCGGTTTTTGCTTGTCTTGTTGTTCTCTACATGTTCTCTTCAGTAAGACTCTTCCAATGCTGCTGTTCCAACGACGTTTTGTGAATCTATGAGAAAGCTAGCGAATGTCGTGGCGGTGGTGGCAGTGAGTACAAGCAGATTTTCTTTGCCGTGTGTGGTGCGGTCTCTTATATATATGCAGTTTGTAGCAGCAGCGAGTACACAAGAAAGTAAGCAGTAGTATTAGTAACTAATAATGCAAGCCTTTTGGTGTGTGGTGGTAATGGTATTCTCAAACTCTTGCAGGCTTCTTCACAGAACAGGAAACCCTTGGTAAGTATTTTGAGTATTCCTCTACTCCTTTCATTCCGTCGCTGACGGTGTTTGAGAGTGCAAGAGAAGAGCATTTACCATCGTACGTTATCAAACAAATAGCATGAGCAAAAGTTGCAAATCCAAAAAAAAACTCCGGCATTACACTAGCAAGTTGACATGACTGAGTAAAAGATCATTGGTGAAGTTTTTTTTCTGAATCTTGATAATTAACAAGCATTTAATGAAACGCATTGAACAATATATACATACCTATATTATTTAAAAAAATACGGTATATTTAGTGCGTCGCGTTGAGAAGCAGTATAATTATCATCATCAGTATAACTCTGTATTATGTACACGTAGATGGACTAACTACTACAACAGATAAACTCTGGGAAAGGAAAGGTTTTTGACAAACGATACAGCCAATTAAATTGCATTCTTTACTACTACTACCCCTCTGCTCATGTTTTGAAAGGTTTGTTAAAATTTTACATTTTTATACCATTTTTGCTGTGAATAGTTTTCATTACGATCATGTTGCTGTGTATTTAATTAGTACTAGTGTTCAATAATATTCGGTTTTGTATGTACACATTCCTCCCTGCCACAAAATACTACCACGCCAGCAAAATAAAGGCTGCTGCATTTTTCTAAATTGTAGGTTTAATTTATTGCGTAGAATATATAAGTTTTCTTTTTTAAAAAAAGTGCTGAAAGTGTAATTCTTTCTGAGTGTCTGGTTCATCCGACGTTAGTTAGTAAAAGATAGTGTGCAAGTAATAGTAACAGTATTAGTTGTACTACTACTAGTGAGTCACTGCATAAAACCATCAGACACACATTTTCTATTCAGTCAGTATTATATATTTTTTAGTTTATCATGGTACAAGCAGACAGACAGATTGAGTTTACAACGATGACGACGAGTTGCTTTGCTATCATACCTACTACTGCGATCATGTTTGCTTGCTGGTGATTTGTGTGGGATCGTGGATTTCTGTGGTGGAAGAAATATATATATATATATTATACGTCAGACAGCACCACGCCACTCTTAAGCACACGAATTTCGTCGTCGTCGTCATCATCACCATCATCATCATCAGACCACGTCGCGCAACCGATTTACCGAGGAAGTTGTGCGAAAATTAAGGTTAAATATTTTTCTTGCCAAGTTTACTTCTGGTTTGCAAGATTATTCTTCTCCATGCTCGCATAATACGTATGCACATTTATAACAAACATAGATACTGTTATCGTATAAATAGCTTTCATTTTTCTGTCGGCCGACTCCTGTGCAAAAAGAATTATGCTATTTTATCTTGTTGACGAGTGAAGATCATGATGCTCACGTAAGTTTTTGTACTGTAAATGCATACATATAAGTTAAAACCGGGAAGGAAGAAGGGAGGGAACACACCTATACTTTTTTCTAAAACATTACACATTTTTACAATGTAGAAATTTACTTCTCTCTCACACACACTCTCATTGAGTATAGAACTCCATGTTTTACATATTTTCATTTCTCCCTTTGCTCTTGAAAATAGGTTGGCACAATTTTTTAAGGCTAAATTTCGTAACATGGACTGATGAACCAATTCTTTCATAATATTAGTTTTGACAAAGAAAGCTAAATAAAATCAGTTAAACATATTGAGAAAGCATTAAAAATGCGTATTCCATTGCCCTGATTGTTTTATAGGTTGGGAATTTTTTTCGTAATATTTAATTTTAATGTGAGTTGAATCATGGACATGTGAAGAAACGTATGTTGTGCATATCTCTGTACTGATGGATCAATATTTACGTAATGTTTGTAATTTTTTTTATTTGTAAGGACATGTATGATTGAAATGTTCGTCATTGGAAAACCAATTGAGTACCTTAATACCTATGTGTAGTAGGAGTAATCGATCGAACAGCCAATTATTTGTATCGAAATAGAAAAGTGCATAATACAAAACCATTATCCCATTATCCATTTACTCTCATGTGAACCACTTCGTATATTTTTATCTTGTGAGCAAACTATTTACATGGTTGTTATTTTCATATTTTGTAGCCCTTTCGTCAACCCAATGAGTTTTATTTTTCTGGAAACATCATACATACATATCATGAATTGTTGACGATGATAATAATAACTGGTAGTAGTAATAGTAGTCACTGAAACAATCAACAGCATTTACAAAACAAACTTTACATAAAGTTTTATATAGCAAGTTTGTGCATTTTAAGAACGAACATAAATTCAAATTATTATTATTATTACTGGCTGAGATTTGTTGTAGCGGTGCTTATACTACATTCATTATTATTATTATTACATATATCAAAACGCTATTTTATTCTGCTGCCAGCAGTATTGATTTCCATAACAAGATAATGATACAGAATGTGGAAGCCCAATGAAGTAAAACTTAATGACTTACTGTTCATTTCTTGTCTTGATAACGGACCCGTGAGTGACAAACAAACAACTCTACTGATAGCAAGTCCACAAAATTAAGACAAAAGAATGTGTTACCAATTGCACGAAAACAAATTTTGCCTTGCAGTATTTAATTTCGTAGTACACGTTCTTACATTCATCTTATATGCAAACATACATTCATATTCATACACAGAATACTACTCGATTCCAAAACACCACTTTTATAGAAATTGCAAAGATGTCTGTCTGACTCGGAACGACAACGACGAGAAAGTGGCTTGTTGTAGTAAAGACTCTTTATCTCCTTGCCCTTGCTCGAGAGAGGCTTACGCACAAATAGTAATATTGACAGTAGAAGCAAGTAAACAGTTTATTTCCTACTCAGTTCCATTTATTTCAACCAAAGTGGTATTTTGCTTGAAAAACACACACACACACACAACATTTTTTTTAGTAGTGTTCGTGCTTCATCCCACCACAATTTCATAGCATGCTGCTTGCTACAAAAAAAATTTCTTGTGCACTTGTACAAATTTTCTTAGATAACAAGTACACTCATTGAAAATTGCATAAAAACGTTATTTTTTTGGACGGTTATGGTTGGGTTGTAGACACGGCCTAGAGAAAAGAAGTCATTCAAAAAACCGTTTCCTGAATGAAATACACACTAGTGGTGTGGACTGAGAGGACGTGTTCATGTCTCATTTACACCCGATATCTCAAAAAAATCGGATGACATTTGTCCTACAGACGGGTGGTTTCACTGTTTTTATACGTAATAACTTGAAGCATGTAAATAAATAAACATACACACCCCGGTTTCGTAAAAATAGCTACAAATTACAAAATCATCATCACACAATCTGCAAACACATATTTTTTTGTTTTCTACATAGTTAACTGGCGTATAAAACTGTACCTAGAAAACGAAAAACAGGGCGAGAATGAAAAATAAATGGTTCTATTTTATTCGCATCTGTACAGCAATAACTGTTCTTATATATCTTTATTGATCAACAAGCAGACAGACGCTCCTTTTTTTCAAAATAAAAAGTATAATAAACTAAAACAAAGTAAACAGCATTTATATCAGTCATCATATATAACACATCTTTCATTTCATTCCTCAATCCACAACAATTTTTCGCTCGGTATATTATTACTTTTTTTATGTACATATCCATTTCCTTTGTGCTTCTCTTATTTTCATGGTACATTTTTGCTACGCAGCCACAAGGCAGGACTTTTTTTTAATACGTGTAAAATTGGATTGTGCTGGCTGGTGATGTCTTGTCTAAGCAGATTATTATGTTAACTGTAAAGAAAAAGCAGACATGTGTACAAAAAAATGCAGAGCAAACCAAACGACGCTTTTTTACCGCTGTGTAGGTCGACAACGATGTTTTGAATTCTAATGTCAAGGTTATTTTTTTTGCTTCCCATTTTGTTTGTGGTGCCGTCAGTTATGTATTATGCACACCTCTATTTTTTTTAAAAAAAAAGAAAGAATTTTTTACTTCCCTTCTATATTAATTTACAACAGTGGAAATTGTATTATTTTATTTATATATTTATGTACAAGTAATACATACTGGAAAGCTTAAAACTGACCTCCGATGGTTTATTTTTTTAATGTTATGCATAGTCAAGGTCAACATAAAGTAAATGGTAAACATGCGTGAAGACAGCCGGGATTAAGCATTCTTCTATACCAGGATTTTTCTTCAGGATTCCAAGAAGAAAGCAAGGTCATCTCCTCATTATATCAAGAAACGCAAAAGCGTTGAATGTGTAAAGTGCACGAACTATACACTAATTTATTGACTTTCTCTACAGACATGCTATTATTATTATTATAAGTGCAGCAATATACACAATTTAAATGTGAGGACAATTAACAAAACAAGTAATCTACTTTTAAACTACCTAAATATTACAAGTACCAAAAAAACTCTTCATCAAACTTCAGATTTGTAGGTGCTTATAAGGAAAAATCTCTGGGGAGGATATAAAAAAACTTTTTAAATTATATTGGTAAATGTGATAAACAAAATACTATAAAGGTTTTGAACATTTTTATGTATATTGTGCCTGCAACCAGCATAGCAGCGTTGCATTTGGCTGTGTCGTATTTTTGTAGCACAGAACAGAGTTCATTTTTATGATATAGCTGTCTACTTGACAGTCGTTCTACATTACATATATTCATCTTTGGTACGTGAGTACTATCAATCAATCATTCCTATATATACATACAGAGAAAACAGCGCTTTTTCAATCAAGGTAAGCTAAAAAAAATAATTCTCATTCATTCACACATTCCCTACAAATTTTTTAAAAAGATTTAAACACTTACTCTAGTCAATGGAAATAGTATTATAAAAAAGCTATTTAACTTTCACTAGTTAGTAGCTTAAGTATATATGCATTTAAAAAAAATTTACTTAAGCTTTTGATATAGAGCCCATATTGGACATTGTTATAATATGTATGTAGTATGTATACCTATATGAAGAATTGAATCAGACGTGTTTCCAGCATGGAAGCCACAGGCCATATGACTAAATGAGCATCACCATCATCATCATCATCATTACACGTTCCACTTAAACTGCTATACAATAAACATCATTAGTCAGCAGTAGTAACAAAGATATGCACATTGCCTTATCTCATTGTCATCATCATCAGACAGGCAGCAATTTTTAAGTAGAGTTGGGTTTAAGTGTCGTCCATTCGCGCTCCAAGGTTTAAGTGAATTTCTTTTTGTCTACACAACATTCATGCAAGTAAAGATGAGGTTAAATGCTGACTATAGTAGTAAAATTTACAAGACCTACATATAGTTATTTAGTTATATGCGCATTATCATGATGAAGAATAGGTACAGTATGATTTTTCCCCACTTTCCTGTTCTCTTTCTCTCTACTGCTATGCGTAATCGAAATTTATTTTTAATAAACGTGCCAGGTATGTTGTTGTTGATATATTTATATATGTGATGATACCGTTTGGAAAAGCATGAGAGGAGGAAAGTTGAAAAAAAATATTGTAGTAGTATTAACGCCTAAAAGTTCGATATTTCAAGTATAGAACAAATATTGTAGACGTGTTTCAGTGTGAATGGTTTTTAATGATTTTTTCATTAACTTACACACATTTTTTCAGCGTTCATGTTCGGCTAAAGTGCCTGCCTGGTGAGGTTTCAAGCTCGTTGTCCAAACACTACATACTAATGTGCATGTATTTAGCTTATCTTGTTCACCTCTCCAATATAAATATTATTGGAAAAGTTTGTACAATAACGCCACTCTGTTTACTGGTCAGGGCTAATGGTGAAGTACCACCACATGATACAACATATTATATGGATATATCAGCAACAGTATGTATATATTGTACATACGTATATATGCATTTATATAGCGAGTCATAAGAGTGACGATGTTAATAGGAGCAAATGAATGTGTAAGCGTAGTAGTAGTAGTAGTCGTCGTTTGTATAAACTATTATTGGGTCGGACGACGACGACGTTAGCTTGCAGCACTTACTACTTACTAGTGAGTGAGTAAGTGTGTGCGTAGTGTTAATAAATGGAAGCACACATTATCCATATCTCGGTAGTGGAAACTGTTTTGTCTTTGTGCTATTCTGTATTATCTTGTCTATTACTGCTCTCTCCTAGAGAATGAGATCGACCCGACAGAAGCTGAAGCTGTTACGAGGCATCAGTCGTGCCAATGCCAACGGAGGAAACAGTCTAAACTCAAGAAAGTCCAGCAACAGTAGTGGCAACAATTGTAGCGGTAACCAGCAGCCAGCAAGTTATCATCATCACAACGCAAACGGTTCAACGTCTAACGGCAACGGAGGTGTTAATGGTGAACAGCACCATAATTATCAGCCTAAGCATCCTCAAAGCAGCGCTTTGACTCAGCACAACAACCAGTTTTACAACAGCACTATCAGCACCACACATCACAGTGTTGGCGGTGGTGCTCGTCATCATCATCAACGATATCATCACCACTCCAAATCTCACGGAACGGCTGCTAGTGTCGCCCGATCGGGAGCAGTTCGCACACATACCACAACTTCTTTTTCACAGATAAGCAACAGCGCGTCCACTTCGTCATCTCCGTCATCTTCCACATCTTCAAGTGAACTCGAATCCCTTGATATTGGCACCGAGAATTCGGTTATCCTTGAAAGTAGCACTGATAGCAAGGGGCATGCAGAAAGTGGAGAGGACACAGCACTGAGCAATCCTCTGATTTCTTCTCAGACTAGTAGTATCGGCATCGGTTTTCCACAACGACAGTGGACACAATTTTTGGTTACTAACATGGACTGCACCGGACCTAACTCTGATATCCGAGAAAAGGCTTTTGGAATATGTAGGGACTATCTTCATGGAGCTTGGAAGCAGATTGACTCTAAAGACTTGATTATTAAGAGAGTCAGGTAAGTCGAATAATATTGAACTTTCTATAAAATATACATTTTTTACACAATACCTTGTTACACACATACATATTGGCAGCAACAATAGGGAAATACTTTCAGCTATTTTTTTGCGTTCATGCACGCCGTGTCTCTCAAAAGCATAACATGTAGTTCTTCTGACAGCCGCATTTCGGGCGTTTTTCTTGTATGAGAAAATATCAAAGTAAAAAAATGCATAAATGCATTGTGTTTGTATCACACCGGTTATTGGAAACGATTGAGCAATATTTTCTCTTTCCTCGCGTCATATAATAAACCTACATTACTACCGATATTACAAAGATATGCGTGGCGTGAGCATTTGAGATGACAGTGTCCTGGTGTAGATATGCATGTGCTGTATTTATTAATTGTGCATGTGCACACTTCAGAAATATGTATCCATCAAATGAAAGTTTCTCCATATGGGAATAACTGGGAGAAATAAACAATTATCAGGATGGCAGTAGTAGTAGTAGTCATGTGCAAGGCATGGATGATGGTTATTGTCTTTCCTTTGTGATTTCCAGTATACTATACTTTTATATATTGATACTATTTTTATTTATTCGTAGTATCCCGTACATCAAAGTTTTTAGACGATAAGCTCTTATCACACGAAATCCTGACAACGTATCCATTACACTATTTTAATCATTTTCCATACTATTAAAAGGGAAAGATAATGGAATGAGAAATATGATTTTAAAAACTTTTACCGTGTTTGCCATTCTCTGTCAATCCATCAAGCTCAAACGACTACGTCTGTAGTAGTAGTAGCAATCATGCACCTTAAAATGCATACTGCTCTTTTGACTTTGTCCTTGTAAGCTGACCAACATGAAGCATCTCATCGCAAATATTTTGTGCCCGACGCATTTAAATGCAACCTTTTTGGTGGATATCACTCAGTCCTTTCTAAGAATTGCTCGTTTGCCAAGACTCACTTGGTAGAGAGAGAGAGAGGAAGCTGCAAGCATATTCTCTTATTATTACAGTCATTAAAAAGAACACATTAGCACATTCCGCAGTGGTGTGAATGCGAACAGGTAGCCAGTCATACGTAATAATTCAGTATATACATTTTAAATTGCTGATTTATGAATTATGGAACTGTTCCTGATGTACATGCTTATAGCACACATGTCTATAAAACAGTTGCGTATGTACATACATACTAAAAAATTCCATGTCATGTGGTAATAAAGTACTAACTAACCAAATATTTCAAGTGGGTTTTTTTCTTCACCACAATTGTAATACAACAATAATAACATCATTTTGCTTTCCGTGAGTCTGTTTATTCGTCTCAAGCATCCTCCAGTCGGGTAGCATATATGTACCTACACATTGTATTAGGACCAAGTTTAGACGGTGACATTTTTATCCCACTGAATTACTTGTTTATAAAAATCGATAATGCTGCCAGTAAAAAGTTGTTTCCCATTGCAATTATCCTGTGTACCAACACAATTTCAGTTTAAATTGCCTTTCAGTACAAGAAAGCGACAAACAAGTAGTTTGTGTAAATCGTTTGAAACATTTTTTGTGGCTTCTGCGTAGCAATTTGCTCCAAGGTAAATTGATTTATTTTCGTCCTGGCATTACTGCTATCCTTCTTTCTTTTTAATATCTTTCGTTAAAGTTTTATCTACAAAAAAGGAATTGAAAAAATCATTTAAATTTGGTTCATAAAATCCATAACTTTTTGTTTTCTTAAATATTTAGCGCTACAAGCTATATGTATTTATTATTTACAACTTACAAGTTACATATATTGTTCATATCCATATATCAGCATTCTTCACCAACATAAAAATATGTAGTCAGTTCAAAACTTAAGAAATGCAATATCAGCTTAATTTTGACTACTTTTATGAACTTTATTGGTTGTAAGAAGCTGAACCATAACAGTTTGTATTTCAAGCGCCTCCTTGGAACAATATAATGTTTGTTCATACTGAAACAAACTATAAAACAGTTGTAATCTTTAATGTATGTATGTAGTTTTTTTCCAAATAGCCTATTAATTGTTTTATTGCCGTACATGCAGTTAGTTTGTTGATACAAGTATTACTTCATAAAGACCGTAGAAAATAAGAAGAAAGAATTTTGATCTGTGAGACTTTTTTTTAATTCTTTCGGAACTTAAAATTATGTCTGTGTATATTCAGCAGAGCTCATGCGTCTACATATACCCACTCTCCCGTAATCATTACTTTTATTTAGACGGCGTAATCTCTGACTGCATAAGCAAAAAAAATAATCATTCTCTATCTATCTAAATCTCAGTGCATGATCATGGATTTGAAGAGTTATTCACTTTTTAAATTTAGGTTAAAATTCAAAGACATGATACTGAACAAAAGTTGGAGCTACATTTACACTCTCATGAATGATGATTTCACGTGTTCCACTCTACTTGTTATCAGCCAATAAGCTCCAGAGAGCGTTATGCTCGATGTGAAAATATCAGTTTGGATGCGTTTCGTTGACGTGCCCATCAACTGATTTACACAACCGCAAGTGCAAGGCAAGGTGATGGAATGTTATTATTAATGTATGAGAATTGTTTTGATGATTTTTTTGTTTTTCTATCGCCTTTGTTATCGAAGAAATGTTTTTGCTTGCTAAATTTGATTCTTGTTGTCGGCCTAGTCAATCAACTTGACTTGCAAAATGTACGGAGGTAAATATTCATAATAGCATTTACACACAGTGTCGAAAGCATGTCTTGAGTATTATGCCATGTCATAAATTATAACATGCTTGTATTGTGGCATGCAGAGGAAATTTTCATCTAAATTCTGAAATATCATATTTTGAAAAATAGTTCGTTCATTCTTTTAAAAAATTATATTTTTTTCTTGAACGTTCAATGAAATCTGCGTCATTGCTCAGTCAGAATTGTTTAAGGCCAAAACATGGTCGGCAAATTTTGTCATAGATAGCGGGAATAAAAAAATCACAACCATGGGGAAAATATATGATTCACTAGAACCACAACCTATGCATTTTAAGTTAGGGTTGGTTGGTACATGGAAAAAGTCCGATTTTCAACATTGAAAGAGAAGTGGAAAGTACTATTAACCGAGTACTACAACTTAACATAACCTAAAAATATAGATGGTGAACTAATGCATTTAAGATTAGTTGGGGTAAGTTTTTTTATAAAGTTCCTAAAATACCATATTGCCCAAATGACAATGCAAAATGCTACATATTTATCTAAATTATCGTTGTGAAACAACTAGTTGGTTTTGTGGCAAAATATTATGGAACATTTGCAAGCGTCTCCATTACAGTACAATTATTAGTGGTTGGAATTTCGACGTGACTACCTAAATTCTATGAATTCCAAACCAATTGTCAATGTCAACTAAGAAGACTAGAATAAATATCAATATATATATATATACGCTCAATTGATATATCTCATGTTAGTACAGTTAAACTCAAACATTTTCAATTATGAAACGTTCAGAAATGCAGGAAATATTGTATGTATATCAATATTTGCAAAATAAACGTTCCATGTTTTTGAACTGTACAAATATGGCAATATAATTTTGCTTAAATAAAGTTTGTTATCTAACAAGTATAGGAAAATTACAGGTTTCAGTTTCACATAAATTTTTATTCGTTTATTGTTATCAAATATTTTCTCAGTATATTTTTTTCTAAATTTATTACCAGCAATTTTATGGAGTACAAAAATGTCTGCATTTATTCAAGTTTAAAATGCATTTAGCTATCCAGGCATTTTAACAATTTTTAAAGCCATGCTTGTACTTTAAATAGTATGTACCTATGCATATATTCAGCTCTTTCTAACCGTTTATAATTTTTAACCCTTGTTTCAGGTATTGAGAATAAGCAAATCTTTTACGGGATATTTGAATTTTCTTTCAGCGTTGTCAATTAATTACAACTTAGGACAGTATCAAAGTGAAAGAAAGTACAATGTAGTAAGTGATGATATCCTCATGCATGCAATAGTACCTCTCCAGATACTTATGTTAATAATATTGATCCTACACGAGCAAGTAGGAAAGTGCCAAAAAACAGATTTACAAAATGCTAGTTCAAACTGCTTGGCAAAATATGACACGCACATGATTTTAAAACTGAAAAGTTGAAACTATAAAAACATGGCATGTTTGGTAGGCACTATGTACTTTGCTATTAAACACGGTTGTTGTGAAATTTTCATTAGCTTGCTCTACAAAACAAAAAGTAAAAGTTTCATGGTTAGGTTACATGTGTATTTTCAGTATTTACTGGTGAAATTATAGTGCATTGCGAAAACGTTCGTCTCCTCCCCCTCAGCTATGAAAACATGACATGAAAACTTAAAAACTCGACCCTTGCTCTCCTCATCAAAGCTGTTATTTTTGCTGTTATTAAAATCATCAAAAAGTGTGATTATAATGGGCGATGATGAATGTCTATTAGCTTTACTGCAACCAAACCCCTGTAATTCTTCTTTGAACACGCAAAAATAGTCTTTGATCATTTTCAGTCCAGGTAAATTTTTTTCTCAATATTAATTGTCCTTACATTTGTTAGTCCTATTCAGTTCATATATCATATTGGGTTTTAATAAATTGCATAAAATGCAAATAATCTGCAACAACCTGATGATGAGATAAGACCATGAGGCCGTTCAGTAGTGCAGTGTCCACAAATACATAAAAGCCAGTTGTCAAGTTTTGGGAATATGATCAAAACTTGGCTGTAAGTTGTCGAATAAAATAGGATGCTGATTTATACGTGAATAATATGTACATGTGTAGCTCCTCTTTCCTGCCTTTGTACCACTGGAATTGACAAAATGTTATATGCGCATTTAAAATAAATGATTGGATGGATTTGTACATAAAAGTACCTTATATCCGACCATTACACATACGAATATTATCTCAGACAATATTTTTTAAAAAAATATGTATGTATATTATTATTATTATTATTATTGTGATTAAAGAAGATGAAGAAATTTGGCACCAGTTCCATTTCTTGTTATTGCACGCTGATTTTAGAACATGATCTCAATTTTTCCTAAATTGCTGCAATCTGAATTTATAATTTTCACAGTCGTCTTGCTCTTCTGAATATTCATTACACATAAATTTCATATAAGGCAGGTGGCCCTATTCTAGAGAAAGAGTTTTACGACATATTTCTTCGTAAAATGCATACACGATGATGATAATAATAATAACGTACATGCACATTAAATATACTGCTGCTGCTTAAAAAAGTTACTAGAGTTGGAAGAATATTTTCTTTCGTCATGCTTTCTGACGTTTTACAGAATCTGCTTTGTGTTCAAGTAAAGGGTTGCTTGATTGCTGGTATGGTTATTAGAACAGACTAGAAAAAAAATATAACTGATAACCAAAAAAAACTGAAATCTTACTCCAGTTACACGATGGACAAGTTTTGGGCCATTAACATCGTCTTATTGCGGTTTGAGTTTTTAGCTTCTTCATGATGATGGCAATTAAAAAGATTTTAGTGGCCAAATGCTGCACCATTTGCACTTATTGAGAGTGAGTGACTATATCACTAACGAGAAAACAGGATTGCAGTTTGCTTAAAAGTGAAACCAGTTAAATTTCTTTCGGCTTAAAATAGAAATCTCCAAAAATAATGCAGAGCAGTGCAATGTTGGCAGTTATAAGTAAATATGTATAATTCTAGCAATTTATTTCATCAGATTATTAGGACAAGAACAAGATGACATTGTTCCATGTGTGCATATTGTGCTGTCTGTCATGCATGTAGAAAATATGTGCAAAATAATTTTTGTAAAAAACTAGATCATTGCTTATCAGCCTTTAACAAAACATTAATATTTGTCACTTCAAAACGGGCAAAGGGATAATAAAAAAAATGTAAGGTTACCTACTCTAACTCGACGCCACTGAATGACGTCAATTAGCAAATATCTACCTAGCTTGGTTTATATATGCCCATTCATTTTCAGACTATACGTTTGCAATAAATATTCCATAATTTAGACAATGCTCATCATCATCATGCTGCATGACCTACAGTGTTTTTGTGCAATTTTATTATCACGTCTCACCTTTCCCCGTGTACTTAATAAAATAAATGAGGCGAGCCACAAATAACTTTAAATTTAGTTGTTTTTTTCGGTTACACTAAAAAATTTGTTACTGGATTGCATTTGCTATATGAAGTTTATAATCACAGTACTAGCAAAATAGAAGGCAATTAAAATTGTATGGTATTTATGACCAAACGATGCAATGGTAAAAAAAACTTCAACAAAATGACTCGGAAATTTTTCATCTTGACTTGACTTGCTTTCCGAAATGCTTAAAATTAACTTGTTTAAAAGTGCTACAATTGCCTCCCTCTCTGTATTGCACAGAAAAAATGCGCTTTTAAGTGGTCGTATAATCGGTGTTGCCACCGTTTTAGGTTCTCTGGCGTTTATAATGTAGAGATAACATTTATTAGGTAAGTGACTTGGCCTTGTACGCGGCCAAACCTAACAAATGCCAGTAATATCAAACAAAATGTTTTAAGCCGATGATGATAGAGATAATGACGTTACTTTTATCAGTTCGGACTGTCATCGTCGGTGCCTCTTAATAGTGTAATGTACAATACATAATAAATCTTTGTATAATAGCATTTCGACAATTTCTTCTGATAGTATTTTTTTAACGAGAAGTAAATCAATTTTATATACATTCAAATAAATTTGCATCGTTTCGCATGTACAGACATACGTCGTAGTAACAGCAACAAAAAAGTAATTTACTATTTCCATTACAGTTTCTGCTGAAATAAATCACATATTGTAATATGCTGCATGTACGTCTCTCCGCGTGGAAAATGCGGTAGTGGCTCACAAAACTTGGCGATTTCATTCCCTTAACTGAAATGAGCATGTATGTATATATATATATATATATATATATTAAAAAGGTACAAGGCATGGAAAGGGTTGTAATTTGCATTTGTAATGTGACGGTCCTACCCCGATTTGATTCCATACTATTATAATCTGCAATTTAATATGCACTTTTCATCTAATGACTTTAATCATGGCGCTCGTTTCGTCTTGACCACTGTCATGCAAGCTCGAAATTAAATATAGAGATCGATGAAATCTTTCCAATTTGACCGTTGCTATTTATCCACCTAAATTATTGTGGTAATAATACAGTTGGAGGAACGTGGACATATTTGATGCTGGCTGGTTAATTTTAGATTGACTTGACTTGTGTATTCTTTTTCGTTTGTTTTGTGTTACACGGGTATTATTGACGGACAGAATGTTGGAATGCAAAATGAATGCGAATATGAATCTAAAGACCATTATTAATTAAGGTAACCATACTGTATACGATTGTACTTAATCGTTTCAAGTTTCAGTCTGTCTGGCCAAAAAAATGTTTGTCTAGTCCGTCCGTCGCCAGGTTTTCTCAAAAAAATCCGGAAGAAATTTCAAAATTTTTGTTTTCACCCAACGATCACCATACCTTTCATGACTACAGCATTACCAATTTAACTTACTAAAAATCTTTTTTTTTTTGAATTTTTTGAAAAGGCAGGATTAAGTTTAGCCAAGGAATGACAGGGTGTTTTTTTCAAGTAAAAAATCGGAATTCATACAGTCAACACAACTGTAGCTAGCTACAAATCGTGTATGTAGCATGTGTTTAAAATATTACAATTAGAGTACGGCAGACCTGGCTGTTGTTCATAACTAAGCTATTAAATAAATAGATTGCAGTAATAAACAGTGTTGAACACGGTGGAGAAAAGCTCTCACGCGATGTTCGTGTTCAACATCATACATGTTCCTTGCACCGTTTTATATATTACCTTGATATCCATTTTGATTAGAACTGCATACAAAAAACTGCTAACTGCGTTGTACTTAAGTAGGTACAAAAATTCATGTGTCTACTTAGGTAGTCCGTGGCAAAAATTTTTCAGCAAAGGAGTTATGTATGTGCTAATAATAAATAAATGTCATCTCTTCTTCTTCAGTATCATTGCTGTTGAGCGACCCTGTCGTAATCAAATTTGTGTACGTAGCAGTTCTGCTTTTCCACTTTTTTTTGCAGCGTTCAAGTTTGGTTCCATTGAACAGGGTAAAATGAAGCATGTGTGCGAAAAAGCTTTTAAGACGACCCACGTGAGACGAATTTATTTTATTTCTGGAATTCATTCAAAGACGTTTTTTTAGAATGCCGTCATTCATTGAAATTGTAAACTTGTCGTACAACAGCTTTCATGAGAACACGGTTATTATGATGAGTTCCTCACTCATACTCGTCACTTTTTCCCATAGAGAATTTAATATTATCTAGAGTCAGTTCATATTAATGTCAATAAAATGCGCACCTTTACATCTTCAGTCCAATTCAGTTATATGTGTATGCGACGCAAAGTGTGTGTACACGTGTGAAAACATACACACTCATTAGATCCTTTATAAATAACAGTAAGGCGTATGATAGCTTTGATTCTTGAAAACATATACGTGGATGTTTACGGTTTTAGAAACTCTAAAAATAGCAACCTTAAGAACCAACAACAGCCTATTATATATATCTTCTTTTTTCCCTCTCAAATCAAAAACTAATTTAATGACATGGAAGAGAAAGATAAAAGGAAGTTCATATAAGTATGAAAGCAAACCGTTCCAGTAGATTTTTCCCAGTTAATTCTGCACATTAAATACTACATACATGAAGTATGTATATACGCGGAGAAAGTAAATAACATGGAAATAATAATAGCTGAGGAGCAGATAATAGCATAGGGGAAAACAGATATGTGGTATTATGACTCTTTTGCCCTTGTAAGTTTCCTCGTCCTCTTATGACATCACAGAGAAAATAGCATGATCATCACGGTGTGTTATTCTCCTCTCTTTTCACTTGCTCACACGTTCAAGGCCTCCACGAAAAAAAGGAACAGTGTAAAATGCCTAATATGATGATGATGATAGATAATAATATAATCCTTCCTAAATAGTTTGCTATTTTCATCAGCATCTATTATGAGCGTAAACACATACACAAATGTATGTAGCCCTTGGAATATCTAGTAAACATGTATGTATGTATGTATGTATGTATGTGTATCATGTGGATCGATTTCCTCCTCTGGTTTTTTGTGCAAAATCTTGCAAAAAAAAGAAAGCCAGAAGCACATAGAGAGAGAGAGAGAGAAAGAGAAAGAAAGAATGAGACGTGTTTGTAATGCATAAGAGCTTGTTACCCATTATTTTTGCAGTGGGTAGTGCAGTGCAGCGTACTTGTGTAGAGCGAGTTGAGAGAGTGGGCACCAGAGAGACTGTCAGGAATGATTGAAGAGATTGTTGCATTTGTGTAGATAGCAGCAGCAGGCTCCTGTGCACATTATTACAACAGGGCTGTTTGCTTTTGCACGTTGTATGGTGTGTAAATTGATGCTGCACAATTTATGTGTATGGTTTTTGGTATATATTCATGTGTGCATAATAATAATAATAATAGTAATATAGCGCGCGTGTGAATATTTTGTTATCGCTTGTGTAACCGTCAAAAGTTGTGTTTGCAGTATTTGTCTAATGAAACGTAGAATTTGGTAAATGAAGCGGTGGTGGTGGTGGTAGTGGTGTAAGCAGCCTCAAACAAGAAAGGCAAAGCTCATTATTTATTTCGTGTAACAAAGGTTTTTTTTTTTCATAAAAAAGTAATGATGCTACAACAACAACCAAGAGATTCCAGACTGGAAATGTGTACTTTCTCTTGTCGTGATGATATCGTCAGTTGCTGACAAGTACACGTATTTGCTGAATTTATTAATATTTCACGGACTATTTAATTCATTACTTTGGTTCTGTGAAGCGGTGAAGGTGAAATGAATATCTGATTTTTCTTTGTGATGTTTGATGCGAGGATAAATGGAACTCTCATATGTAGGTATTCATACTATATAGAACGATAATTCAATTTATAAGCATCAGCAGCCCAATGTCTCACGTATTTATGTATGCGTTCATCTTTTTTGCATTACTATTTTCAACATTCATTCCTTTCTTCTCCTTGAATGGTTTCACTCACTTTCCTTTAACTTTATTTCCTGTCTTGCGCCAAGTTGGGCAATCTTATCAATTCAGTTCGTGTATTGGTGCTTTCAGTCAGAAAAGTATAATTGAAAGGTAGAAAAATCTGAGGAGTTCAATAGTTTTCCTGAAGGTTATGCTTCTTCTTTCTCTAGTCAAAAGTTTGGTGTACGAAAAATTGCATGGCAGAAAATGTCAAGGCAAGGGTAAATATCTCGGAGCAAAGCACGTTTTTACTGTTACGTACATATGTATGTACATACCCGTCATGTTTTCCATATTAGTAGAATTGTCACTCACAAAAGGCAAAATCATGTTATCTAGTTGACTAGAAAAAGAGAGACGGTTATATGTGCTTTAAGAGAAACGACCTGAACTTCTCGATGGAACAAAATGGGTACATACATAGGTATGTGTGTATGCATACCTATCACCCACTACATGAGAAACGGATTAGTTCTAATGAAACAATGCTCAGGTTTTGAACACAGTAAATTATTCCTATCGATTTTTTAGGTTGATTGGTATCGTAAAATGTTTAATGTCTGGCAGCAAAATAGAATAGGTACTGATTTGATGGAATCCTGACTTTGAACATGACACTTTTGCCATGTGCAGACTAGACTAGGTAAAAGCAATATAAGTGCTAACAAGGAAAGTCGTTTTAGTTATGACACACAACAACGCTGCAATTAGTGAAACTCATGTGTGCAAAAATGTCATGCATATGAGCATATATATGCATACCTACATACATGCATACTTTCATATTATTGTTTGTAGCTTTTATAATACAGTAAAGATATAAAAATTCATAACGGAAAAATGTATTACATTTTTTTGACAGATTGTTATGTTCTACGGTATTTCTCATATATGTGATGAGCTAACACATTTTTTTGGGTTTTTTTCCTTTTCAGTGGCGGTTTGAGTAATTGGCTGTACCATTGCTCTCTACCGTTGTCCTTGACTCCTCAGCACAATGAGCCGGCCCAGGTTCTTCTTAGATTTTACGGCCAGGTAAAGTACGGTACAAATAATATACATGCATCGGCTAAATTCCCTCCCCATAGCCACAATTACTTTCACTTAATTGCAAGAAAAATAGTTTCGAGAGGAAGAAAGAGAGAGAAAGAGTCACGCTATTTTTTTCTGTAGTTTCCATATGGAATAATATGTGTGTATAACTTGCTTGTTTTTTGTGCAGGTGCACGGGGAAGGAGCTTTGGAATCCTTGATCACCGAATCGGTAATTTTTACGCTGCTCTCAGAACGCAAACTTGGACCCAGGCTATATGGAGTGTTTCCTGGTGGTCGCGTTGAGGAATTTATTCCTGTTAGTGTACCAATATGATCATGTTTGCGTTGATTTACAAAGATCAATTTGAACTTGATGAAACTATTTAATATAATTTATTATGGCTTTTTTTCAAATATTTGTAGGCCCGGCCATTGCAGACTGCGGAACTTCGTGATCCTGAACTTAGCTTACTAATTGCTCAAAAAACAGCCCAAATCCATGGGCTGAATATTCCTATTAGTAAGGAACCATCTTGGTTGTGGGGGACCTTGGACAGGTGAATTATTTATGAAAATAATAATAATAATTGTACTAGAAAAAAATAGGAGAGCGTAGAAAATTAATAATAAAAGACGAAACGTTTCCAATTGTAAGGTGGATGGCCAATGTTCGTGAATGCTTTATGAAGTCCCCATCGATGATTGACTGCCAGGGAGACATTCTTCAAAAAATGATTGACTATAATTTGGGGAGTGAATTGGAGTGGCTCAAGTAAGTAATTTTCTTTTAATTCCAGTGCATTTGCTTCAAGGAAAGTGTCCATTTGACCTGTTATACATTTCAGTTGATGTAAATATGAGGAAACCTCTGTGTGTGTGTGTAGTACATGCATATTGTAACCGGTTTTCTCATGAGGGGGTATTCTCTTTATTAACGCGAAGGTACCTAGATATCAGGGATTGTGCGCATAAATTTCCTTGCAATTTGCTATGATACATTTATTTTTGTAAATGTCCTCTGAAAAGGGAGTATCTACCGAAAGTGAACAGTCCTGTAGTGTTTGCACACAATGACCTGCAAGAGGGAAACATTCTGATCCGACCAGAGTACGACAGCCCGGATGATAAGCTGGCGCTTATTGATTTTGAGTACTGCTCGTACAACTACAGGGCATTTGACTTGGCAAATCATTTTTGCGAGTGGAGCTTTGACAACAACGTGGAGACTTATCCCAACTTTACTTTTACTCCGGCAGACCTTCCATCTCTAGACGAAAAGGTACGTTTCGCAAGCAGTGTACCCACTTGAAATTATTATTTATCTCCTTTGCAAACTTTTACAGCGCAGTTTGGTAATTCAATATAGTTTGTAATAAAAATGACTTTACTTTACATTGTTTAACAGTTAAGGTACATTCGTCGGTACATTCAAGTTCTCCGAGAAGAGTATCGAATGAACTTTGCAGATGTTGATGACGAGTTTCTCAAAACGTCTGCATTGTTTGATGAGGAGCACATTGTCCGAGAAGTGGAAGCCTTTACACTGGCATCCCATTTCTTTTGGGGTCTTTGGTCTATCGTAAATGCACAAGTTTCGAAAATTCCATTCGGCTATTGGGTACGAGCTGTGATTATTTAGTAGTTTTTAGTAATATTTTTCTTAATTGCTTAAGTCTTAAAAAATGAACTAATTCTCAATTAATGATCTTGTACATTCCAGGAATACGGTCTCTGTCGCTTAGAAATGTATTTTCTTTTAAAAAAGACAGCGGCCTAAATGGTGCTTCGAAAAGATTTTTTTTAAAGTTTCGTAAAGGCAGATATGATAATTTTTCTTTTAAAAAACCTAATTATTGACGTCTTTGCGGAAACGTGCTGTCGTCGTACTTATCATCATTCTGGAGGGAGAAACAGGAATCGACTGTGGATATTTTGGAACCTTGATTAATTGTTACTGACACGAAGCAACCGTGATATAGAGCAATTTAATCCCAAATATGCTTTAATGTAGTTACTTAGAACTCTGATTATACAATATATAAAACTAGTATACATGAAGTTATTGATAGAAAATACAATTATATTATCCTTACTTATTACAACCTCCAACTATTCGGGGTCGCTAAATATTCTCACGTAAATTATCGTAAAGACTGGAAATGGAAGAAAGGAGATAGACGTCTCTTCTCTCTCTCATTTTATCTAGTAAACGATATCACGCGAGTATTTTTCAACTACGCAATTTTTTGTTGTTTACATAAGCATGTTTAAAGTAAGGTTCGAAACCTTTGTCTGTCTTTGTTAGTGCAATTAAGCAACTTATTTTTAAGATTTGTTTTTTTTGTAAAGGAAAAATCAGTATTCCTAAGTATCAGTTCTGATTGTATACACACTTATTACTACTATTATATTATTATCAAAAAATTGTTTCTTAAATAAGTTATTCTATAAATGCTGTAACCATTTATTTTTGAAGTAAATTATTTAGAAGCTTCTATTATTTTGCTCGGTAGTCTTTGTATCTATTTATTTATTTCTTATTATTCCGTATATTCTTATTTCCTATTATTTCCTGTGTATTATTTTTTTTCTTTGAGAAAACTTTAATTAAAAAATCTATACTCAACAACACAAATTTGACTCATATTTTACGCTATTACTTGACCTAATCTAGGTAAATAGCTGCAAAATTTTACTAAAGGAATTAAAGAGTTCTCCGAAAAGTTTTGAAAATTGCTGAAGGTTGAACTCAAAAGAACTGCAAGGATAATGTTTGGTTATTATTTTCGGTGTGATGACGACACGTTGTGAAATGATTGCATTTGTATTCTTAAATCCTTTACAGTTTTGTAAAACAGGTTTGCTTAAATTATAACGCACAAATATGCTAAAAAAATAAGCACGAATTACTACAGAAACATACTATAGTTAAAAATTGGTTATAAATTTATACGAGTAAGATTTTACTGAAAGCACGCATAAAGTAGACTTGCAAGTTGGTGTACCGATAACCAAACAAAAGATTTATTCTTTAACTGCTGGCGTTTTAGTATTAGCCAAACGTAAAGAAGTATTTATCAAAATCGGTAGTATTTCACAGATTCCACAATTTCCCTACTCATTACAGTCATTATCATTTTCTAAACCAGGGAACTGTTTCAATTGAATGAACTCAAACTGGATTAGGCTAGTTGTTGCCGATTTTCATTTAGGATTTATTCAGCTGACACAGTTTCTTGGTAGGTATTGATGATTAAGTAATGATAAAAAGAAACAGATGGACACTCCAACTACGTTACGTTAGAACATCTCTGTCGTCTCAGAAGCACTCCCGCCAGTCCCGCCCACAAATCTATAGATACAGTCTGTAACACATACATAAATACATACATACATGTATAGCTTTTATAACGCTTCGAAGCACCTTTTACATTAAACTTCAGGTAGAAATAGAGGTCAGCTTCTAATACGACAAAATTCTGATCTAATGTCCAAATAGTTCTGCACATTTGAGACCACGATCGATCCAGACAAAACCGTCATTCATACATTCAACCAAGCAATTCCAAACAGCTATTATTCATACTATAGACATTAACAATAAATAAACTACCTTACCTATTGATGTGATTATGCAATGAACCTCATATCGAAATTCTCAGGTGTGATTGAGTAACTATTCTTTAGAGAATATTCCCGAATAGTTCAGATTCCATAAAATATACATAAAGAAAACGAGCCCAAGACCTTTTGGGAGTTCACCAAACTTTTTACGTGTGTAAGTGTATAATAATAATATGTAATATGGAAAATATGAACATACAGATTCAAGGTCAAAAATATTTAAAAAAAAAGTCAGATAAAATAATAATGATAGATAAAGTAATTCACAAGGATAACATCAAGTTGACTTCTATTTCAGCTCTTTACGAGCACTATTACTTCAAGCCTAAATAATTCACAACTAAATATTCATGTAAATGGGAACAAACTGTACAATCTTTGGTAACGACAATTTTACACATTGTTTTAATTAATAAACAAATTTATAGAACATTTCCATTCTTCATATAGCTAATGTTTTTTTAAATAAATGTTTTGTTGTCTACATTTCGTATTTCACTTTATAGAAACTTAATTTTCTAGAAAAAATACAAGTGTAAGAAAACTGAAAGTTTAGCGTAAAAAATTATATATAGTACACAGATGTTGTGATTTTCGTTAAATATATTTTTTATCATGATGATAATTATGATAAAAAACCAAAAACGTTTGAAACATTTAGCAATCAACACAAGACCCCGTAAACTGAAATAAAAAAGTATTTATAAAGGTCTTACTTATTTAGATACGTACATTTTTATCTCTCTGGTATCTGCCCGTCCAAAATTTGCTGAGTTGTCAAAAAAATGTGAATTATTTAACAACAAGTGAACTCATAAGTTTTTATTTATGTATTTATTATCATCATCAGTGTAATAATGATCAAGTACGTATATATCTGTGTTGTTTGTTAAGCATTTAGATAATTAGTAAATTAGCTGAGGTTTTACTGTGAGTTGATTTATAAATCTGTACTATGTAAGAAGGTGTCAAAAAGGAAGCAGAGCAGCGTAAAAATATATTATGGAAGTGGTAGTTTCAGTGTCTTAAGGGCTTTCAAAGTTTTGCTTGAACTAACTGGTTTCCTTTGCAACAACTGAAGGTAATAATAAAAATTCTGGTTTTCACACCATCGACAATCGGAATACTAGTGGAACACATTTAGGTTTTTTTAAAAAGCGACTGAAGTACATAAAACATTCAGTGGTTCAATTACTTTATTATACAAAAAATTGATCCAACGGGATGTTGTACAAAATCCACAAAACTTTAAAAAAATGTTATCATGATTATGTGTGTAAGGCAAGATTTTGAAAGCCCAGCCCAAGATGATAATTTAAATAAATCAATATATCTCTCTCTAGACCTTACTGATTGTACTTAATTTATATATATATATATATATATAAGGTTGTTCTTAATCAGTGAAAAGTGACTGCAAGTGAAAGAAAAAGACTGGCATTTTATGTTTTGAGAATCAACTGTAATTTCCTGATTCTACATAAGACAAAAAATATTATATGTAGCATACATATTATTCGTCGTTATCGATTGGATTCCAATATAAAATACAATGTACACTAAACTTACAAGCCTAGTGTCTAATCTAAGTAATATCTTGTACCACAAATAAATATTTATATGTGTAAATTTAGGGCATTTCATTTTGGCAAAAGAAGAAGCACTATAGCGGTAAAAAAATTTGCAAAAAATAAATAAAAACATCCTTGTAGTCAAAATAGTTGAAGCAGTGATGATGATCATCAGGTTGTGCTCTAACCGCTCTAATCTGATATCACTGCACATTGCACTGCTCTTTACGATCAATAATTGATATCAATCAATCACAGACAACCGTCAATTTTATCGAAACCCAAGTAATATCATCACGCAATGAGCAGTTTGTATGAGTGTATATATTTTTGTGTATTGATTAAATATTTTAAATGTTTGCATGCATTATTAGTTGACAAGAAAATTGTACACGTTTGATGAGGATGGGCTTAGAGAGAATGCTGAAAAATTTCAAACCATGGTGTAATGCCCAAAAATACCCATTTCTTCATTGGTGGTAAACCCATGAACGAGGAAAAAAGTAACTTTAAAAAACGACAATATCAAAGTCAAAAGTTTAACGATAAAATCTGAGTTTATTTGCTTGTGCATCGTAAAAAATTTAATATTGCGTAATGGCTATTTACATAAATACATTAGTTATATATACATCTAGGTATGTATGTATTATTAAAATAATTATATTTTGAAGCAGAGATGTAAATGTAAAGCTACTGCAACTACTCTTCTTCTTTATATTTATAACTTAACCAGTCCCTTCCGTTAATTTAATGACATTGATCATGAATATGCATGTGTTGCGGTTACGTAAGCTATATTTATGTATTATTATTACCTTGACGAATTTTTAAATTATTGTGAAACTATGTAGCTGGCACAGTAAGCCGTGAAACAAGAAATCATGTAATCAGTAATCGTAAACTAGTTAACAATCTCAAGTAATTACAACTATTAATTTTACAAAAAAATATATATATATAAAACCATGGATAATGATGAAGTTGCGCTGATGTTGATACTGCAGTTCAAAATATGAACTCACTCAATGTGTCTAATAAAAGTGTACCTGCCACCAATGCCACTACAATATATACTAAAACTACTACTACTGTATGCATGCAGCAGCAGTCCCTAAATAATCGTTACAAGTTTTGACGAACTCGTCAATTAAAAAAATATAATGATGATAATAATAATAATAATAATAGTAACTATGTTTAAAATATATTATTATTAATATTATTATTGTACTGTTTTTTGACTGTAGCCATTACTGTTAATGCACATTTCTAGTGTGTGTAAATACGAAAGAGAACATGCTATTAAGAACTACTACTAATACCATCACTTGAACAGTTGCAAAATGTAATACAGAGAAAGATGTTTATCAAAACTTCAAATAAATATGAAAATGCTAGAGATTTTTAGCAAAAAAAAAATATTAAGCACGTTTTAACAATTAGACAGTTTGCCATGTTGTGTTGTTGTTGTTGTTGTTGTTGTATGTATGTATGTGTGGATGTGACCGGGTAAACCCCGGACTTGTAATAGCATGTATGTGTATACATATATCTAATGCATATTTTACATGTACCAACCAAGCGCTGCAAAAAAAACATCCTACTTTTTTTAACAGGTATTACCAAAATATTTGCATTTTGCATGTTTTAATTGGTCATGTAACTTCCAATATGACCGGATTTGCAGGTTCAGGCGAAAACTGTTTCTCATCAGTCCGACGTGCATAGGCATACATGTCTGTTCTGTTTGCACAACAAAAGCATATTTACGTACGTACAACAGAGTTGCTGGATTTTTTCAGCCGGTATTAACATGAAATTATATACTGCGTTCGTTCAATCTTCCTCCTTTGCTAATCCCAGAGTTAGTAATGAAGGGGAAGAAACAGACCATCTCTAGTTGTTTTTTTACTCATCATTCGAACCCTTTTATGGTGTTCACAGATCATACCAGCTCATTATTTCCCTGGCTAATGTTTAAAGTACAGAGCATTCAATAAATTATATTATCTGTAATAATTAAGTTTCAAAATATATGGTAGTAACCAACAAATCAGCAAAACATCAACCAAAATCCTAGTCCCGGACCTGATATCATTTTTTTTCTTTACCAGTCAACAGTCGGAGAAGATTATTAAATGGCAATAAAAAAGAGTTTTTATTTTTTTAAAAATTCTAGGGAAGACCCACACAAATAGAAACAGTAATAATAATAGTATAATAAGCCGACAACGCTTTTTGGGTGACGCAAAGAAATTACCTCGAAATAAAAAGTGAGTATGAGCAAATGCAAAGGATGATATGATACGATGAACAAGGATACCACACATTTTTTAAGCCAAGCTTCCAATGGAAATATATAAAACTGGCTAACCAAAAAAACCAACTTAACCAACCAAAAATCATCATTTTCTTACGCTTTTTTTTGTAAATTCCAACTTGCTTAAAAGCATTTTATTATTAGATTTATCTTCCCCCCAAAAAAAGTCGATGTGCTTAGTTATGTTATCATCAGACATGTTATATTATGTCTGCTGTTGCTGCTCGCATTTCAAACAGTTTTCATAATAGTGAAGAAACAAAGAAGAGAGCAGTAATAATAATAATAATAATAATGAGTAGCCACAAAATGCATGCACGCATCAAATTAGATTTAGAGATACAAGCATGGGTAATCATCACAGAAATAATAGAATCGTATTTCTATTTCTATTTTATTGCTTGACTCATCTTCATCATCGTCCCCATCCTACTGTCCAATTCATAATGATGATCATGCTGCAAATTTAAACAAACACAAGAGATGAGAAATTATTATGGATGTATAATATAATGTAGTAGAAATAACAACACAACACGCTTATGGAAAATAAACAAGCAATGGGACGGACGACGTACTCATCATCATCATCGCATATACAGCGTCCGTCCGTAATATTACATAAAAGACGCTGTTTTAATAGGCAAGGCCAACCAGGATGTGGTTTTACAAATACACACAAAACAATGTTAACCATGATAATGTTCATAGAAAAATATGTGTGTACACACATACATACATATATATTATATATATGCTCAGGTAGGTAGGTATGGGCAAAATATTCTAAAGATTATGTCTATAGACAAGACAAGTCTTTGCAGACTGAAGAGCACAGTAGTAGTAGTGGTGGTGGTATACTACTGACATTGCAATTATTTGCAAATTTTTTTATACCTCCCGTTGAGCTCTGGCTACTCATTTTTGGGAAATATCAGTTGATTTTCTACTTATGTATGCGCATGAATTTGTTGAGACTGTCTCCTTCACCTTCTTTTTACATATGAACTCCTAATTTTTGCTTTTTTCAAGCAGATAATACAAGTTACATTTATTTATATGACTATGTGTACTGCAATCCTGTCACTTTGATTCATTAAAGTCAACTGACAACGACAAGTTTGGGGTGCGAATTTAGTGGTAGTACATTCCCTGGGTACGCATATCTTAATGGATTATTATTATTATATTATTGTTGTTGTTGTTACTCAAGCACAACGCAAAGCACTGTCGCCAATGAAATCATACTGGGTTTGAAACTGAGCACTTATTACATAGCACGTGTATTAATTACGAGTTATTATTCCGGTACTACCCATCATCATCATCATCTATTTTTTGTTCGCTTGAAAATATTAGTCGTTTTTATTTGTGCACGCATCTCATCTTTTAAAAGAGATAATCAGATAAGTTGAGATATACATGAAAATTTATTATGCATCCTTTTTGACAACCCCTCTTGTAGGACTCTTTTTTCCCCTGAAATGTACACATTTTTTTCTCTCTGCAAAAGCATCTGTTTTGAGGCAAAAGGGAGTAATACAATCAAATATTATCTTGGCAGCCTTTCTCTGACGTCCGATGGAAATGACGTAAAAAAATTTTTTAAGATTGAAAATTTTCATACAAAATTGGTTCGCTATAAAGCTAAAGTCAACCAGTGTGAAAGTCATGGCCCACGGCACTGATAATAACATATGTTCACCTTTAACATCTTAGCCAGCATTTCTACTAAATGCATAGTACAAACTTGCATACTCACTTGCATTTCGCTCCGTTCGCTTGCTCAATAACACAATGATCATTTTCAATTCGGACAAAGGAATGATGATGAAAATTGAAGAAGAACAAGCGTGTATGCGTGAACTCATTCATGATTCAGATATGCCCCGTTGAATGGAAGAAAAGGTACAAAATTTTCTTTGCCATATTCTCACCGTTCCTGCTGAGCAAGTCAAGTCAACTACGACGTTAACTTTTTTGAGCCCCCGTGAAAAAATATATATGTATTATTTGCATATGTCGTCGACATTTCATCATATGATGGAGCATGGCCATGGCCTTTACAATATTTGCATTTTCATTTCGTGCATGCAAGTAGGAAAGTTTCTTTTTTTTTGTAAAAAAAACTAAACAAGCAAATCAAGTGTTGAGTGCAACATTTCTTTTTTTACTAATTCAACTCACACCAGCGAAAAGTGCACTGCGAGATGAAATGTTCAAATGTGCAAATGCTGTATTATTAGGTATGACAGTAAATGTAAATGCATATAGCAGCTTTCGTGTTTCAAAAAAGTTATTCGTCCCTGACAAACAAATGCATCCTTTTGAAGGAGTACCAATAAATATAAAAGTAATAATAAAACCGCGATTCTTCTTTTCTTTATTTCATTTCCTACACTTTCAACTTTAGCCTCCGCAACTTTGCAGAAAGTGCGACATGTAGTCGCCACTTTTGAGTAAGAAGTTTGTTGTTTTTATGTAGTAGTCGCTTTTATGTGCATATACACACATAGTAGTAGTAGTAGCAGTAGTAGTAGTAGTAGTAGAGTGATACGACTGATTAAGACTTGCTCAACTCTTTTAGACGTCAAAATGAACGAGGGCGTGGAATCAGATTAAAACTCCCGTAAACCTGTTACTTGCCCCTTAGTCATAATACGAATATCACTCTGCAGCTACTACTACTACTACAAACTACCATAACAACTACCACAGTTGCTAGTAGAGAAAGATAAATGCAAACATGTACAAGAATAAGATATCCCAATAATAAATAATTTTCGGTTCTCATTAGTATCAGGACTTTCGTTTTACTGCCACGAGTTTATCTTTTACAGTCGTCATCAGTTTTTTGATTTTCCCCGTCCTCTATCTCTCTCTACCAGCACACTTACAATAATAATAATAATCTTTCATCTTTCTACGTAGTTCATGTTTATCCCTTCATTTCTAGTTAGAAAAAAAGAGATAAACGATGTACTCAGTCAGTCAAGATCTTCTTCTTTCTTCTAAAACAAGCGTGCACACAATCCGCACAAATTTAATGCAACTGAAAACCAAGCATGTTCGTTTATATCGTTGTGTCCTGTCATAGACGTCGTCATCATCGTCCCATCTCCTTTTCTTACGTTGACGTTTATGCCGTTGTAGAACATTAGCTGCACCTGAGTTGTTGTTGTTGTATTGCCGTAAAGAGACATATTATCTGGTCATTTAAGCTATATATATATACATACATAAAATGCTGCTTGCAAGATTTTCCTAGAATACATTCCTCCTCAATGTGTAGCCTATAATTTTCATGTATGAGTTCATTATATGCGTTTCTGCTCGGCATTTACTACTACGTACTACCAACTTACTATCATATTCATCATCATCATCATCACTACCGCACGGATTACTTAAAGAAGCACTGACCAGCAACTATGAGTGTTCAGTTGCCTCTCTGGAAGAGACCAGACAGTTACATATAAACACACATTCGCAAGAAACTTTTCACGTTTCGTTATCACATCGTCAAAGCCACTTTACAACCAACTTTTATAAATATAGTATTATTATTATTATCTCAACACCTCTCGAGAAATACTCATCTACCGGTGTAGCTGCTTGTATTCGTCTTGTTAGCTGTTTCACAAATAATCCAGTTAAACTTCCAAAAAATAACAATCATGAAGGGCAGCGCAGTGTGTTCCTTTGTTGTTCTTTTATCGGCAGTGTCTTGCTCTTTGGCTGCCGTTGGACTTGGCAGAGCGACGGTTCATGAAAGTAAGTTTTAAAATTTTTTTACTCGGCTAATTTACTAAATGCATAGCAATTACACAGTAAACACGACAACAATGGTTGTAAATGGTGCATGCATTAGCATAATATTTGTGTAATTGAATTACATACGTACCGTGTGTCATTCTATTGGTTATGTTCTATTTATTTTTCCAATTACCGTATTCTTTTGAAGCTGCAATCATTATACCATTGTATAATCTTGAAATTCATTTGATTATGGAACTGAATTAAGATTAAAAAATCTAAAATATAAATGAATCATCCAGTAAACATTTTGTCTTGCACAATAGAATACCAAGTGTCAAGCAAGTAGATATATTGGCACAGGTAGAAAATGGTTTATTCGCAATATGATATTTAAATGCCTATTTCTCGTGGAATGTTGGTTTTTCTTTTTAAATTCCCATATAGAGAAAAAAGTCATAAATAAATAACCAGTTTTTTTTCGCCAAACAAGAGCAGCCATGATATATTAATCGTATCATATTATTCAGAAATGGAATCGAGACACCTTGTGACGTCAAATGAATACCCCATAAAATGATATAATTTTCTTAAACCTCTTATTGTCATGACAAATTTAACCAGTAAAAAAACCATAATTTGTTCAAGCGGCCATAAATCGCTTGCCATTGCT
This sequence comes from Sinhomidia bicolor, assembly GCA_027743785.1. NCBI lineage: Eukaryota > Metazoa > Arthropoda > Collembola > Entomobryomorpha > Entomobryidae > Sinhomidia > Sinhomidia bicolor. The sequence goes on from JAHZMT010002624.1 coordinate 51,654, forward strand.
TGTAATCATGCATTTCACCCAGTAATCATTATTACCTATTACATTGTTTCTTCCGCCTACTTAGACAGGTGCTATGGTACAAACAATACAATAATATTTGTACAACACCACATTCCTGCATAAATGCTATCTAATAATTAAACTAGTAGTTTTGAAAAAAAGGAATATAATATACAAAATCTATTTTATCTATAAATCTGATCACCAACCGACTCCGTAACGACAGGAGTGTGCAGTTTTACAAAGTAATTCAATAAATACGACTTGGGTTTTGAGCTTAAAAATAAATAAAAATGAAATAGAAATTCAAATTAATTCCTTTTGTCTTGCTTGAGACTGTTCTCGTGCTATACTTGCTAAAAAGCACGGACCAGTTTTTTATGTACTAGTCTTTGTTCTACGGAAAATAAGTCAAGTGTGTTTGTATGGAAATGCAAAACAGGTTGTAATAGAATGGCGGTGTTATCATTTAATCTCGATAAAAATGGCAAGTTAGCAAACTAAAAGTATTTACCATAGCACCTTGTCGGTATTACTTTTAGCAATTGTTACGCATGCATGCACTTTTTTTATTTAAAAAAAATGAATGCCAAGTAATCCATTAGAAATGGCTTCTGTCAAAAGAAAACTTACGGGCTTGTCCATTGTTACAAACGACGGAGCGTCTTGAAAATGACAATTTTATAGTCAGATCTATATTTAAACACGGAGTAGGAGACTAAACAAGATCATTCATTTAGCTGCTCACATATTTTCGGTGGTGATGACCATGCATTATTTACCTACTTGCATAAATCATTCCCTTTTTAAACTGTTGAGCTGCGTGTTGGATTGGTTTGATGTATGACCGCCGGCAGCAGGTAGAGAAGAGACATGCTTGAAAATGTTCTTTTTTTACGCGTGGTCTTCTAATGGCGTGGGCAGAAATGTACTATTAATTCAGTTCATTTAACAACGCATCATATATATAGCTGCTGTCTGTGTGACTCATTTTTTCATCCAGTCCATAAAGCATCTGGTAAACCAGTAGATGAATGGTGCATCAGCAAAAAAAACACATTTATTTATTCCTGGGCGTTTACTTCATTTCAACAGGTCATCCAGGCAAGTGCTACAATGAAAAATCCAATTCGTACTTTTCACCTGGAGAATCCTGGCCGATGGACCAAACCTGCGGGAAAGTGACTTG
>JAHZMT010002625.1:0-11835 GCA_027743785.1 Sinhomidia bicolor
TGAAAACAGAATTCGAATAGCTGTTATAGTTTTGAGTTATCGTGTTGGCGGACGGACAGACAGAGTCAGACATTCACATAAAGTATGCTTCGCTACTTAATAACCTGATTTTCTTGAATATGAAATGGAGCTTCTAAGGTAAAAATTAAGAATAATTTTAGCACAATCCCTTTAAATGCTAGCACAAATGCTTTGAACAGAAAGTTTTTATTTTACTGCAAAATCTTTCACTTTCCTTTACTTTTGAACGCTAATTATATTAGTATTAATAAAGCCTTTATTACACGAAGCATATAACATTTTGTAGAATCCAAATTCAGGTCAAACTCATTTTGTATAAAAATTAATAAATTAAATTTGGCAAAATTTTCCGCATAAGGAAGATTTTAAAAAATACACTGTTAGTCATTTGAATTGTACTGAAGCACTTTCATTGCAAATCATAAAAAAATGGCGGATTTAAAGCTTCATTTAATATTGGATTTAAAAAGTATTTATTTGCAGTTGGACAAATCCAAATTTTTACAAATAATTTTGTTTATTAAGAATTCTTTCGCGAAATTTGTCAGTATATTTTAAGGCTTTTAGATGCAAACAAAAGGGGTAGAAAGCAAAAGTATTTAAATAGGTTTGGAAATAAGTAAATTATGACAAGTGATATTATATCATATTTCATAGAATATATTCATAGAAGCACAATAATTAAAGCCAAACTTCTACATGACTTTTTAAATTCTCTACGACAATTTAGGATAATCCAAATATGGTCAAAGTAGACAACGCATGAAACCATGTATTACGAAGATAAAAATACCGAATGTACAGCTGATTTAGTAAAAAATGCACAATAGTGAATTTACATAGAATACAGCTTAACCACAATCGTAGTAGCCAAATTGTCAGTCATAAATAGCTCACCAAGCTAACATATCAGCTTCTAATGCAAGGTCTACTTAAAGGATTGCAAGCATAATAAACCAATAATGAAAAAGTGCAAGTAGATACATATAACAAGTTTCTCTTTCTCAGCGTTGGTACCTGTGCATTTGCAGTTTACATACAGATATCCGAAGCAGTACAGTAGACAATCTGATGAAAAATATATAAAGGTGGCGAAAACATTTGCGGCAAAAAAATTTTGAAAATGGAAAATTAAAAAAGTACGCATTCATACACTTGGTACTTTTCTAAGTAATTGATGTTTAAATTGTATTATTTTATGTGTAAATAACTATTATTTGTAATGGAGGTGACTTTTGACGTTTATTCAAGTATTATAAGACAATCCTGCTTGTACAAGTAATTGAAGAAATAAAAGTGTGAGATGTATAAATGTAAATCCATTTGGCAGACAGACTGACAAACACAACGAAAGACACAAATGCATTTTTTTTCTTTTTTTACTAGTAATACAACATTGTTCGTTTTTTAGTATCCTTTGAGTACTTACCCTTAAAACATCTTATGGATCCACGAGCTTTATAAACGAATATTCCTTGAATATTTTATTTAGTTTCTGCGCAAACATAAACGATACAACATTGGATTTTTGTTTTCAATTTGGCTTTAATCACAATTTAAGCAAGACTGCAATTTATTCATCTTTTCGGTTAAATAGAGAAGTGTAGGTAAATAACAAAGAAAACTAAAATTTTCCAAAAAGTTCCTAAAAGCGAAAGATTTACTTTTTGTCTATTTCAACTACACAAACTATTTATAAAGTTTTTTTAAAGCTTACTAAAAATTAAAAATAACCTTATTGGGTAGCTGCTTAAATTTAGCTTCAAATTATGTTTGTGAAAGTCGTAATTTTTTACTCAAAAACATTCTACAGTAATTCAAAAAGTAGCATTTCACTTCACTCGCACTCTTCTTTAGTAAAATTACTAACATTTTTCTGGGTGTAAAACAATTAAATTTTTCATCAATCAAATCTACTCAATAGTAATACAAGAACAACTTCGGCGTTGTGAATGCGTTTGAATATTAAGTCAAATAAAATCTTTAAAATAATGTACTCGGTGGTTTTTGGCTGAACTACAAACACAATTTTCTATTGAGTTGACAGTAATAATATATTAGCAGTTACTTTAAATTTGAAATATATATTTCTAACTTTTTTCGGAAAATGTAGTATAATAAAAATTAATTATGATGGCATTAAAAATAGTTGGGTAAGTTTTACATCTTTTCTCTTTTATTTACAGAACCTTCTGTGTGTCGAAATGCGGAGCCAAGTATGGGTCACAGTCGCCTTGAAAGATGAAGATGTAGAGAACGCGTTAATTTTATCGCTTTCTCTACGACGAGCACACACATCCCGAAAAATAGTCGTTATTACAACACTTGACGTTTCGTTACATTTGAGGTAAGGGTATTTTCTGAACTACAAATATATTACTAATGTGGTTTTTCGAAACACAATATTTATCAAAAAGTGGTTGAGAAGGTAGCTATAACCGATTGTTAGCGCGGAGCATTGGTAGATATAGATGCAACAACTTGATTTCGAATTCCTTTCTTTTCCAAAAATTACCAATCTGAGTTTTACTAACGACAAATAAAATTGAAACTTATAAATCTATTGAGTTTATTCAGATTTTAGATTATGAAAACGAAAGTTTGTTTTTCGTATTTTCTCATATACCTGTTAGCTCTCAGGCAAACAATCTCTTTCTTTCTAAACTTCGTGAAATCAGTAAACTTACAGCAATCTTGGTGTTCGAGTAAGCGCAGATATTTAATGTATTGTACAACTTTAGATCTCGTGAGGCAGATTCTAATTTAAAAATTAAACGTATAGTTCTGTTTCTGCGCATATTATACAATAAAAAAACTGGTTTATATTTATGTTTTTCACTATTTTCCCAGAGTTTAACGAAGTAAATAATGTACTACATTAATACTGGCATGTTCAACTACCAGCTATTCAAAATCCACATTTATAGATTGCCTGATTAGATTATTTTCAAATGTAGTGCCACTGAAGGTAATGTATTTTTGATTTTGATCGGTACTTTGTATCCCACCGACAGAATATTTGAAATTTAAAAACTTAATGTACCAATAGACATAAGCATTGGAAAAGATAAAGTGAAAGCAAAAAAGTACCTAGGTATGAGTTGTTAGCAGGTCTAGCATACATAACTTTTATAAAACAAAAATGTTTGAGATAACGTGGAGCAAGGAAGAAGCTAATAACATAAAAGTTATATTTTTTTATATTCAAAAATAGTGATTGAGTTTATTTTAATTTAAAATTGATGAGTAGTAATAAAACAAATGAATTTATATAAAAAGAGTATTGAAGCAAAAGTTTAGCTTATGTTTTCCAAAAAACAGATTGAATACTTAGGTTGCAAATATGTTTTAGGTTTGAAAAAAAATTCAGGATGTTTACTTTGATTGTCTTGATACATCAGTCAGCAAGTGGACCAAGTATATTACATTACACTAGCTGTAATGTAAAAAATTAAGTTAATATGTTGTAATCAATCCCTTCGGCATTTTGCATTCTTTCAAGTATCCATGGTTTGCTAAACCCCATGTTTTGCCGAGACTGTTTGCAAAGAAAAGTGCATTACAGTTCAACGTGCTAACTTTTATTATTTTAGTTCCTTAAATTGCATAAATACCTCAATTTCAACCGATACATGATATTTTCGGAATCAGTAATTTTGGTATACAGTGCATCTCATTTAATCTAAAATCAGTCAACCCTTTTCATTATGAATAATTACTCGTACCTTTCTGGGTCTCTGGGGAGAAGCAGTAGTGAACGAAATGGTCTGACTTACAAATTTAACCGATTTGAACCAGTGGAACCTGTTACACCAACGTGGAGGCTTTTAATGGTTACGTTGTCAAAAACAAAAGTTAAGTCTACTGAGGCATTGAGCATATACACTTGTGCATTTTCTTATTTTGTCCATAAAACCATTGCCATTTTTACTAAATGGTTTTTGCCGTCCCCTACAAGAAGATAAACGTTTAACTGCAAAACACTTTTCACGTGTCAGCCACGCTTATTGGTGGATCACGTTTTGGAATTGAAAATGCATGGAAGGGCACATAAGCCAGTTGGTAAAGAGAAATGTATATGGTAATTATCATGGCACAATTACAACACCAAGTCATTCTTCAGAGCAAATTTAGTCAAAAAGTGTATTTGCTTATCGTCAAATATCTTCACCTATAAAATCAACACCAGCTCTGCTTGTTAAACATTAGTTATATATTGCTAGGTACCTTATAACTTCGAGTCCTGCTGAACAAATTAAAATGGCAATAAAAGGGCTGATAAAATTGTACCTTACCTTTTTACCAGAAATGTGCTCTTTTCTGCGTTTGACTTTCTGTTTTTAATGGATGAAAAACAAAACAAGTCCAACTTAATACCAGACGAGTTTGTGAAGATCTATGCTCTTTTGGCGTTGCGAGGCTTTGACCAGTGCATTTATTTGTCCCCGAACATGATGGCGGTGAAATACTCTGACGATATATTTTCTCATAGAACGGATGGATTTTGTTTATTGGAGAGCGAAACTGATACAACAGTTTTTGCGTTTACACCATGTTTGCGTGCATATCAAGATATGACAAACACGAAGAAAGGAGCAAGTATGTTTTTAATTTTAAACTGCCTTGAATATAATACATATTGTGAAACCAACGAATATATTCAAAAATGTTTATAGATACCAATTTACGCGCATGTTTTGAAAGTTTTATGAAACGGGAAAATAAAAAAGTTGGATTTATTGAAAAAAAGTACAATGTGGTGCTACAAAATGGACACACAGTTGCTAGGTTTGTAAACAAAATTTGAAAACCAGTGGTGACAGAACTGCCGCCGTTTTGATTAAATTAATCAATTTTTTAAAAACCTAACAGGTATGAACCCGAAATCTGTATTGTCAACTTTGGAGATTTAAAACCCTATTCTAATGATAGCAAGTTGAAGGATGCTGGCGTTTTAGGACAATATATAGAACAGCTTTGGAAGAAAATGCGACAAGAGATTTGTCAGCTAATTTTAAATCCGGACTTGCGCATTGCGGACTTTTGCCAAAGCTCTGACCAATTTGAGCCCGTCGCAATTGTAGGAATGAGTTGTCGATATCCGGGAGCAAACAATCTTGAAGAATTCTGGAGTGTACTTTTTCATGGGAAGGATGGAACAAGCACTCCACCAGCTTTCCGCTGGGTAGACAACAATTCAAAACAGACAGTGGACCCTCAAACTACGAATGCTGGCTTCCTGAAAGTTCCAGTGGACGAGTTTGACGCAAAGTTTTACGGTAACATAGTTTGGTTTCAAATCAAAACATATTCAGTATTTCTAATTTTGTTTATTGGGATGCAAATAGGAATATCGCCAAAAGAAGTGATGTTTTTGGATCCTCAACATCGGCTTCTTCTAGAGCTAGTTTGGGAAGGACTTGAAAATGCTTGCATAGACCCTCAGAGTTTAAGGGGAACTCTGGGATCGGTGTTTATGGGTTCATGGACAAACGAGTACAAAGATGTTTTGCATCAAACTGGAAATGGAGAATTTTTAAGGAGTTATATGGGAAACTCCATTGGAGCGGCAACTGCACGAATATCATTTTTATTGGGATTAACTGGTCCCAGTATAGCAACTGAATCCGGCTGCAGCTCAGCAATTGCTGCTGTTCATTTAGCGTGCAGAAGTCTACAGGTTGGAGAAACTAACCTTGCATTGGCATGCGGTGTAAACATGCTCTTGCAACCTTTTCGTCAAGACGATATGCCCATGATGGTCTCGCCAGATGGGCATTCTAAGGCATTTTCCGAGAATGCAAATGGATTTGCTCGCGCTGAAGGTGGTGGAGTACTGGTGCTTAAAAGACTTTCAACTGCAATGAAAGATGGTGACCGCATTTGGGCTGTTATCAAAGGATCAGCACTGTCACAGGAGGGTATTTCAAAAAGTTTGGGAACGCCTACTGTCCACTGTGAATCGTTGGCAATGGAGGAAGCTCTCAAGAATGCCAATGCTGATCCAGCCCAGATTTCATACGTTGAGGCACATGGAACAGGTACCGTGGTTGGAGATCCTTTGGAAATTGCTGCCATTACCAAAGCTTATCATTCCGAAATCCGAAAGAAACCACTCATTATTGGATCAGTAAAAACAAACGTAGGTCATACAGAGTCCTGTTCAGGTATCACAGGCATCATGAAAGTTGTTCTGGCAATGAAACATGGCACAATTCCAGCTCATATAAACTTTTCAAAATTACATCCATCCATTAATTTAAACGCAATTCCTGCAATCATTCCCTTGGAGAATATGGAGTGGGTCAAAGAGAATGATTTTCCCAGACTGGCTGGGATAAGCTCATTTGGAATTACTGGAACAGATGCTCACGTCATCATTGAAGAGCCACCCATATACGCAAACTCAATATGTTTAGCTGCTGAGAGCGAATTAGAGCGACCTTTGCATATTTTGAAGGTGTCGGCAAAAACGGAAGAGGCGCTGGACATACTATTACAAAGATACAAGAATGCGTTGCGTCCTTCTGAAAATTCTATCAGTGATCATGCATTTAGTGCAAATACGGGACGAGCGGATTTCCCATTCAGAGCTGCCGTCGTTGCAGAACATAACCACGCATTTTGCAATGCAATCCAAGAAGAAAATTATTTAAGAGGAGAAGCTAATGGAAAGTTGGGTAAAGTTTGCTTTTTGTTCCCTGGACAAGGCAGTCAATATCAAGGAATGGCAAAAGAACTTTACAATGGAAGTACCGTGTTTAGAATGCACTTTGACTTGTGCGACAAATTGCTTCAAAAACTGTATAACATCAACATCACCGATATAGTTTGCTCATCTACAGCCAATTTGAATAAAGATATTAATAGCACAATCTTCAGTCAAACATCCATTTTTTGCGTGGAATATGCCCTGCTCAAGTTATGGGAGTCCTGGGGTGTGCAACCTGACTATGTCTTGGGACATAGTTTAGGAGAGTTTGCAGCTGCAGTGTGTGCTGGAGTTTTGTCTGTTGAAGAAGCCATACGACTGGTGGCAGAAAGAAGCAATTTAATTGACAGACTTCCTGGCGGCAAAATGCTAGCCATTAAAGCAAACCAGGCTCATGTTGATAAGTTGCTACTAAATGCATTTGGAGAAGACGATGGAAAGAAATTGGACTACGCTGCTATAAATTCAAATGAACAAACAGTCGTCGCAGGCGATTCTGCACTTATTGATGATTTGATTACATTCTGCGCAAACAACAATGTAAAATGTATCCCATTACGAGCCACTCACGCATTTCATTCGAAACATATGGACCAAATGCTTGAAGATTACAGAACGGTTGCAGAAACACCAGTAAAGAGGAGTGGAATGAAATGTGAATACATTTCTGGAATGGTAGGAGACGTGATGAAAGTAGATATGCTAAATGCCGATTATTGGGTAAGACATACCAGGGAAGAAGTAAATTTTTTGAATGCTAGCAGAAAGGCAGTGGAACTTGGATGTCGAACGTTTATTGAGATCGGCCCCCAACCTGTACTGTCCGCCTTAGTACAGATGAACTCTGACAAGAACGTAACATGCTTACCGTCGCTAAAGAGAAATGGCGGTGATTGGTCAACACTGCTTAACTCACTTGGCGCACTCTACGTGAAAGGATGGAACGTTGACTGGAATGGATTTGATCAATATTATAGACGGCGAAAAGTTGGCACACCAAATTATCCATTTATCCGGAAAAAGTTTTGGCCAGAAGTGAAGCAGACTGTGCAAAAAACCATTCATCCACTTATTGGCTTCCCGATTCCTAACGCCTCCCCTATAAAATTATTCCAATCTGGAGTAAGTTTAACAACACACCAGTATATAAAGGATCATGTGATTGGAGAAACAGTTGTTTTCCCTGGTGCATGCTATTTGGAAATGTGTCTCGCTGCTGGACTCGCATATTTTCAGCGTTCTAGTGAAAAAGTCTCCAAACCTAGCATTCCAATAATGGTCAAGGATCTTCAAATTACCGCTCCACTAGCGTTGCAGGAATCTGAAACCAGGCAGCTTCAAACAGTTGTAGAAAACCGTTGCTCCCAACAAGGCGAAGATGATAACTACGTCAATATTTCTATATATCACGAAGACTCTTTTGGAGTGTGGCTATCGCACGCAAATGCAACGTTCTCATCACTTGTATCAGCTAATGAGAAACATATTTCATTTGACAAGGAAGCGTTCCGAAAGCTTAAAATGGAACCCAGCAATCATGATATGCTACAACTTGTTCATGAGAAACTCCTGTCACTACAATATAACTTTGGGCCAAAATTTAAAAGCTTTCAAAAGGTATGGAAAGAAAATGGCGCACTTTTACTGCAAGCGAAAGTACCCAATGAAGAGCCTGCGTATACGCAATATGTTCTTCATCCTATAATTTTAGACGCAATGGTGCAATCAATAATTATTTTTAAATTGCTGACAAGTTCGAAGAAAAAATTGCACGTGCCTGTAAAAATTGGAAAATTTGTGTGGCTCTCAACTCCACAACAACCTTCTTCACTAGACATGTTCGTTAAAGTTTATTTTAATTCCACCGAAGCCGGAAGGCAGCAGACAACTGAGCAGCATTCAACAAACATCTGCACATCTGTTCTTGTAGATGGAAAAGGAAATATTATTGCTTTTATGACCGCGGTCGAGATAATGGAAACAACGGTACGTGCCTTAGAATTAGCCGTGCAACAGCAAACGAATACCATGCCAGGTTTGTGGGAAGAAATTTGGCGACCCACTGAGGACCAAGCGCAGTATACAATCCCCATGGATGCCTCTTTCAAAGCTGTTGATGCAGTGAACAAGTTTCATGTGCAAAACAATTTGGAAGAATACAACCACCCACCAGATCATTTGTCACTATTACACCAATTAAACACTTTTGCGTATCATAAGATGCTGCAAGCATTATACGATTGTGGCTGGGATCCAACAACTAATCAAGTTTTTAGTACAAAGGATTTACTTTTAAAACTCAATATAAGCAATAAGTTGGAAAATCAAATTGCTTATTTCCTTTCCGTGTTTGAAGAAGAAGGAATATTGCTCAAAGAAGATAATGTTTTATGGAAAATAGTACGGCGTCCCCCTTCTCTGCACGATATACAAGAAAAACTCACATCCGAAAAGCATACGGAAACATCTTTAAAATCATTCCCATTGGCAATTATGCAATCTGAAATTGATGAAAAATTACGTAAAATTATAAAAGGCAGGGCATTTTTTGTAGACACATCGTTTCAAAACATGACCAAGCACTCAAATTCCTCTATTACCGAGTTTTATCATGACTACTCAAAATTTATTGGCTTAGAAAAAGTGTGCCAGCAGCGTAACCAAATGTGGTTTAAGGAATACCAAAAGCATATTACAGCCGCAGGAAAAAAGAATTTTGTTTTTCGAATATTGGAAATTGGCGCTGGTAGTGGAGCTTGTACTCAGTTTCTGATAGAGCTATTAGAGAGCATGGGGATAAATTATGAATACACGTTCACAGATATTTCCGAGAGTTTATTTCCAATCTCCCAGAAAAAATTTGAACCGCAATCAAAACGTATGAAATATAAAAAACTGAATATAAACGAGGACCCAATCTCCCAAAATTTTAACCCAGGGTACTACGACATGGTGTGTGTTTACTTTGCATTCCAAGCGACAAAAAATATAGCGACTTCGTTGTTAAATGCAAAAACCTTACTTAAGCCAAACGGACTTTTGGACATTTGGGAAAACACAAGAGTTGATCGACTTACAACATATGCATTTGGATTTATGAATGACTACTGGATTTACGAGGATAGTCACGTACGACCAACTCATTACACAATATCAAGAGATTCTTGGTTGACAATGTTACCAGCAGCTGGCTTACATATTGTTGGGGACTACCCTTGTGCTAATGAATACGCAACAAATTTTAAATGCCTGAATATTATTAACAATTGTCATGGCAACAAACCTGCTAATGATATTTTGGCAGCTGACAAGGTCTGGCTTGTCTTTCATCAATTAGATAAATTATCCAAATTCCTTGACGAAAAAATTTCTTTCCTTGCACTGAATATTATTAACAATTGTCATGGCAACAAACCTGCTAATGATATTTTGGAAGCTGACAAAATCTGGCTTGTCTTTCATCAATTAGATAAATTATCCAAATTCCTTGACGAAAAAATTTCTTTCCTTGCAACGGACAGAAAAACTGTTTCCATCTACCGAGGTGGCCATTTCCATTGCTCTACGTCAACATCCTACACGATTAACCCGGAGAACGAGGAAGACTTTAATCGTTTAATTCAGAAACTGAATCGTGACTCGACAACAGTTGAAGGGATAATCTACTGTTGGTCATTGGAGGAACCCACCGCAGTAAAATATGTTTTGCGCCCATACTTCTTTTTAACGAAATCACTGCACCAATTAAATCAGAAAATTATGCCGAAACTTTTCACGTTTACAAAAAATTGCGTTTCGAATGGGAATAATGATATGTCAAATATTTATTCAAGTTCTTTATGGGGATTTACTAAATCGCTATCAAACGAAAATACAAGTTTAAATTGTAAATGTATTGATATACCTTCTGAAGTTGAAGATGAGGATATGTGGCAAATATTCTACAATCTGTGGAGCAATGACAAGGATACCCAAGTTGCGTTTTATGGTGGCAACCGACACATACCCAAATTTGTACCACACAAACCCATGCAAAGAGAATTAAAACTTCCAATGGGCACTGGTCGATTTCAGCTGATACTACCTGAAAGCAAGTCCTTTGCGGACCTGAGGTTCACACACCTTGAGCCGATGGTTTTAAATCCAAATGAAGTAGAAATTCAAGTCAAATCGTCCGCACTAAACTTTCAAGATGTGATGAACGTGCTTAAGCCTTCCGAACAATTTAGCCATAACAACGCGGTTGGTATTGACTTTGCGGGCGTTATTGTGCGGATGGGGAAACACGTTTCAAAATGGACTGTCGGTGATGTGGTCTTTGCAGACGTTATGGATCAACCTTTTCCTAGTCATATTAGAAAACATGAACATGATATATTTGAAGTTCCCAAGGATATGACTTCTTGGGAAGTGAGCGCACTTCCTACCGTATTTTCAACTAGTTATCAATGTCTAGTAGACATTGCAAACATAACAGGTGACGACACTGTCCTAATTCACACAGCCTCTGGTGGTGTCGGTCTGTGCGCTATTCAGGTATGTCGCAATATTGGCTGCAAGGTAATTGCTACAGCTGGAAGTAAGCGCAAGCGGAATTACCTGAAATCATTGGGCATCCAACATATTTTCAACTCACGCGATACCAGCTATGAAAGCGAAATTATGAACGTAACTGCTGGTAGAGGTGTAAACGTTGTACTGAACTCCTTGACTGGTCCCGGTTTCAAGGAAGCCACTCTCAATGTTTGTGGTCGGAATTCGCATTTTATTGAAATGAGCAAATTGTCCATTTGGTCTCCGGGGGACGTTCAGAGAATACGTCCGGATGTGCGTTACACAGTGGTTGACTTAAACAAAAACTCTCAGTTGGAAAGGCGTCGTCTGTTGTCAAAGCTAGAAGAATCCCTGAAGCAAAAAACAATTCGACCGATTCCATACGTGCGATTTGATGCAGTCGCGATACCGGACGCACTTCAATATCTACTAAACGCAAAACATATTGGAAAAGTTGTTTGTGTAATGCCGGAATACAAAAGCATAAACGAGAGGAGTGAAATATACACGCCAATCTTCCACAGTAATTCAAGTTATTTAATCACGGG